>CAJQZJ010032856.1:292766-320760 GCA_907164525.1 Lophiomys imhausi
CTCCAGGCCTCAGGCTGCCTTAGTGTCTCCAGGCCTCAGGCTGCCTTGCCACCTACTCTTGTTACTGGCTTTTATCCACCTTCTTGAGTTGTTGTTTTAGCATGGCACACATCTAATGACAGCTCTGCCATGTGACATAGGATACAAGACCTCCCCTGGACCTCACACAAGCATTGGAACAGAACCTTTTTCCTGAATGAGTTTAGGTAAAAAATTTACCTTTTTACCTGAATGACTTCATCAACTTAATATTAACATCTTCATGACCACATTGTTAAGTGTTAATACGGTTTTTACTTAGAATAAGTATGACAAGTGCCTTTTATTTACTAATATTTTAGAGCCAGTCTCACTGTGTAGTTCAGGCTAGCCTTGGTCATCCTTCTTCAGCACTCTAAATGATGGAATTACAGACATGTACCACCATACCAAGCTATAAATGGCACTTTAGATAATAGTGATAGTAATTATTATTTTATTTGTTATGTAAAGAACTTGTATCAAAGCCTTTATATTTATTATTTAATTCAACCTCATGGGAAGATATTGATTTGGTGAGCTTTGAGATGCAGAAAGAATCTCTAAGGTTGATTTCCCTCTGATCACAAAGATGTGGATCCTAATTCAATACTATTTGATGTTACAACTTGTACCTCAGCCAAGATGCCCAGACTCACTTACACAGCGGGTATGTGACTTATGACTTTATATAATAATCCATACTAAGAGGTAGCTTCACTATTAAATGACCTCCAATGAGTGTCTATCTTATAGAGAGGAGTGTGCCAGAAAGGGGAACATTGGCAACAACAACAAAAAATAAATGAAGAAAAAATATTTTATTTAAATTTCACTGTACAGAGGAAGAAACACACACTGGTTTGGGTGATGGGGGTTAGGTTCTACCTCTTGTATTTTTGAAGGGATGTTTCTTTTAATTTTCCTTTTGTATCTGTTGTGCTGAGGATTGAACCCAGGAGCTTCCCCTCATTCGTCTATACTACACAGTTGGTTCTAAGAGGATGCATGCTGACACTTTATATAAATTAGCTGCTGTTTTAGATAAGGTTCCCTAACAGCTGAGCGTGGTCTGAGGCAAAGAATTTGATCATTTATTTGGGATGTGGAAACTCAGGGCAGCAAACGTCTAGACACAGTACATGTGCAGCAATTCGAAGGCACTGTCCTGGTCTTCATGAAGAGCCAGGCAGTCTACTCAGCAGGTATGCTATAAGACCATGTGTTATTCTTCTAGAAAGAATGTGTAGAGAAGCCATGCCTCATGCTAACTGATTGGAAAGCAGAACACAACTTGTTTCCCAACATTCTTCTAGTACCCCCTTTCTCAATCACTGAGACCTCTCTCCAGTCCCCCAGCCTCCCTTTTTTGTTGTTGTTGGTGACCAAAACTTCTCTGACTGAGGGTGAATTCCTTGATACATCCTTAGTTGCCAGAATGTGAGGTTCCCAGGCTTTGCCCTATTTCTTTCACATCTGGAAATGGCAGGAGACCTGAGCAACTCTGGGCTGAGGCTTGTAGGCAAAGTTGGCAGCCATGGCCAAGGAGGGAGGAGCTTCCTGAAAGCATGTAGTTGGGTGGTGCCCTGGGAAAGCTGCATGGTCTACTAACCAGGTGAGTCAAAGGAGTTATGATCTGTGGTCCCTGTATCTGTCTGTGGTGTCCAAGGTCCTTGAGAGCTGAGTACTAAGTGTTTTCAGTGGAGGAAAGAGGCTAGTCTGACATCTCAGAGCAGAGCAGGCTCTGGCTAAGTCAGAGTTTGGCTCTAAATCAGTCTACTTTCAGGTCTGGTCCTCAGTCTGATTTGCTTTATAGGTTCCCTTGGATGCTTTAATTTCAGGAAACAAATGAACAAGATTCAGCAAGAGTAAAAAACATGGTTCCTGTAGAAAAATGTAAATAATAAAATAACAATCTGTGGATCCAGAAATGACTTATAGAAAATATCCTTAAACCAGGCATGGTGGCATATACCAATAATCCCAGTACTTAGGAGGTAGAAATAAGAAGGTCATCACAAGTTTGAGGCTAGCCTTGCCCACAGTGATTTACAGGCCAATGAAGGTTGCATATTGAGACCCTATCTTAAAAAAAAAGAGTATTTTAAACATGGAATCTTTTAGTTTCTCCTGTATTTCTTTTACATAGTTGACAAGATAATTCAAAATTGAGGCTCATTATGTTGCTGTCATTCCAAAAATCTTGACAATGTTAATTTTTAAGGTTAAAAGTACCTAGGTATACCTGGTTGGTGAAACCCGCCTATAATCTCATTACTTGAGAGGCTGAGGCAGGAGAATTACCATAAGTTCAAAATCAGCCTGGAATACATAGCAAGACTCTGTACCTAAAAACAAACACAACGTAAACTAAAAATACCTGGATCTAGTCTGTGTAGAATACTTTAGAAACAGCCCCTCACAATCCATTCTTTACTGGGGAGAGGGCACATTCCTACATTGGATAGATGGTAAACAAGCCATTTAATCTTATAAGGATACTAATGGCAGGCCTTCTGGTGAACTAAATGTTTTTTTTTTTTTTTCCTAGCAGGAGAGTCCTTATCCATGGAATGCTTTTAGCTGAGTATACTGTGGTGTCTAGGATTTCTTAGGTAAACAAAGCTGGAGTCCCCTGGTTTACAAGACACAGCTCTCTGGAAAATGTCCTGTAAATTATGTAAATATCTGAGTATAAAGTGGAGATCTTTCAGATGTTTCCTGAACTCCAGCTACTTCTGGACAAGTAGGTGGCCACATACCATTCTTGAGAAAACTCGTGTATTTTCTCAAGCGAGAGCCCTTCTTATGCAGGAAGAAAAAGTCCCAAGAGGTACCACTGTCACTGCTCAAGCTCCTGTGTCCATGTTTCCTTGTTATGTGGATCACCTAAGTTATAGTAGAGCTTGGATTAAGGGTATGTTCTCTAATGGATGTCTTACTTGGTAATCTAGACTTTGGAGCGTCTTTTGCTATCTCAATTTATAATCTTTTCCTTATTGATAATGCCTTAATTCTGTATCATTTCATAATTTGAAGTACGATTGTGCAACGCAACCCTGACCAAATCAGTTTCGTCATTTCTTTTGAATGATTCCAAAGAGGATTGGTCTTTTGAACTGTTTTAATAGCCACTAGAGGAAAACCTCTGAAAGATGTTGTCTGCTGCTCTTTCTCTGAGAGAGATCAATGGGAAAGGGGAGGGAAGAGAAGAAGAATTGGAAGCAGGTGGAAAATACTTTGTCATCACCACGGCCAGGCCCTCAGTGAGCCGCCCTTTACTCCCTGGGCCATCATTCCCTTTCTCAGCCCTTCCTTCTACTCTCAGTTCCTAATCTAGAGGCCTGATTCCTCTTCTAAGCCCCTGGATTTCCCTGCTTTTTTATTTCCCAATAATGAACTCCTGCCTCAGCTACTGGGGACACTCAAGCAGCTTGCCGTTTCAACAGAGAGCCTACATTCTTGCCTTCTGATCTGAAACTGCTGGTTTCACTTTGTATGCCGAGTGCTTAACCCAGAGTTCAGAGATAGTGTTCCAGAAGAAGGGTGAATACATTAGGAGACAAGAATCACATCTGTATTCATTAATCCCTAATCGAAATGTATCATTTTTTTTTTTTTTTTAATGTGAACAGAAAGCAACCCCGGTGGTTTTAGTGGGATCTATGACTTTTCTACCAACAGAAGCCATTTTCTTAAAATGTCATTTTCATTTATTACTTAGAAAAAAATTTAAAAGTTTTTTGTAAACATTTGTTTATTTTATTTCGTGTGTGTGTGTGTGTGTGTGTGTGTGTGTGTGTGTGTGTGTGTGCCTGCGTGTAGACATCAGGGGACAATTTGTAGGGATCTGCTCTCTGTTCTCTCCTTCCACCATGTGGATTATAGGGATTCAACTCAGCATCAGGCTGATGGCAAGTGCCTTTACCTGCTGAGCCACCTCACTGGCCCCAACTGCTTAGAAGCATTAATAGTCCATAATCATGCTATTCAATTTATTTGTGAATCTATAAACATGCAATTTAATATACTACTAAAGAAGCATGGTGAATATGTTTTTCAAAAATATTTTGGTAATTACCAACATTCCAAAAACTTAGTTTTCTTTGGGGTTCCATGTTCTTTTTAAAATTATTTAAGTACATTATTAGAAGAAGGAGTTTGTAGCTTTGCCAGATTGCCAGATGGTACAGGTAAGGGTCAAAAACCCTTAGAGGTAAAATGTAACATACATTATCTGATATGTTAGTGGCCACTTGGAAACTGGCCTGGCTCCTGTCTTGTAGAGTTTAACGTAATACTGTCAGTAGATGCATAAATAAGGTGTTTTCAGGCAAGCATTGATACAGGCTGCTATACAGGGGTAAATGACATGCCTCAGGAACCCACAGACAGGAGAACTAATCACAGTTTGGAGATTCAGAGCGGTAGTAACATTGAGAGATCCTCAGACTAGATTGAAGCAGCTGAAGAGGTGGCCAATGCTGGTCATACCTCTGTATGAGAAGTCTATGGTCACTCTCCCATCTGCTCCCATGGGAGAAACCAGATTGAAGTAAGATGCAGTGGCTCTGAGTTGCTATTTACTAAAACTTGGGAAGAGCTTATCTGCTGTGGTGGTTTGAATGAGACTGGCCTCATAGCCTCATGTATTTGAATATTTGGTCCCCCCTTTGTGGAACTGTTTGGGAAGGATTAGGAGGCATGGCCTTGTTGGGGGAGATTTGTTGATAGAGACAGGATTTGAGTTTTTCAAAGTCCACACCATACCCTGTGTCTCTCTCTCCTTCATGCTTGTGGATCAAGATGTGGCCTCTCAGCTACTGCTCCAGTGCCACACCTGCCTGCCTGCCTGCTGCTACACTCTCTACCATGATGGTCATGGATTCTGACCCTCTAAAACTGTAAGATCCAATAAACCCTTTATTCTGTAAGTTGCCTTGGTCATGGTGTCTTCACAGCAATAGGGAAGTTACTATGACATCTACTAATGTGCTTTCCCTATACTTTGCTAAGGATGGTAGCTTGTCTATCTAGCCACATTCCTCTGTGTGGGAGGAGTAGCCTTTGCTACAGTAGACAGACTCTAGCTCAGGGCTGAGTTGGGCTGGCTTCCCACTTTTGCTCAGATTATTATTACTAAATCAAACTGTTGAACATGGCAATCATCACCTTGCCCACAATGCCTTTCAGAATTGCCTTTTAGAAAATTGTGACTGTTCCATGGGAAAAAAAATCACCCAGTCAGTCAAATGTTTTGCTAGTTGTAAGAAAGCTGCACACACTCCCATTCCACTGCATTGATGAAGCAGAAAACTGAGCATAAAATACACAGGATGCATGTGACTATCTCTCTGCCCACCCCTGATCTTCTAAAGCAGTGGTTTTCAACCTTCCCAAAGCTGTGACCCTTTAATACAGTTCCTCATGTTGTGGTGGCTCCAAACATAACATTATTTTTCTTGCTACCTCAGAACCATAACTTTGCTTCTGCTATGAATCATCAGGTAAGTATTTTTGGAGACAGAGGTTTGCCAAAGGGGTTGCAATGGACAGATTGAGAACCACTGTTCTAAAGTGTCTTTCAAGAAAGTATCAACTATTATGCCTCCCATTTCTGACAAACTGAGTAAAAGTAAGATGCAGAACATCCAGAGGAAGGCTGGGGATTGTTTGAAACTGAGGCAGCCAATGTGAAGAAACAAGATGTGGTCTAAAAAGGGGTATTATGGGGCTCTCTTCTAAGTCAAGTTAGGAAGTTGCCCCTCACTCTGTGTACCTCATACTCAATGGTATGAGGTATACTGTCCATCCACAGAAATAGGAGGACATGAACATGTCTTACTCTTTCATTTTATATTTCTTAATTAAGAAGAAGGAGGAGGAGAAGGAGGATAAGGAGGAGGAGGAGGAGGAGAAGAAGAAGAAAGAGAGAGAGAGAGACTAAAAGTTTAGGTAAGAATTCAGTTTTAAAACTAACAGACATGCAGAGAAATAGGGCCAAATGGCTGAAGATCGCTGCTGTAACGTATGGAGATAAATTGGGAACTGTCCAGGCAACCACTGGTATGTCATTTCTTAGTTTTGGAAGCTGCTGGCTCTGCACTTCCTGTATAATCAGATATATTTATTCCTCTCAGGTCTGTGATGTGGTTAAAGACTAGATAGATAGAGTCTCATAGTGAAATTTTGAGTTTTTTAGGAATTAAGAGGGTGTTCAGGATCTAAGAAAATGTTTTTAAAATTGTGATGCAAGTTAGGATGGAAGCTGAGTTGGATATAGAACTTTAAACTCGTGGAGATGGTTGGATAGTAGAATGTTAAAGTTGGGTGCCAATTACATATAGACTGGACATTGGGAATATATTAAGCCTTATAATTCTCATAATCACGGCCTAACTATTTCTGTTGTTTTGTACTGTATTTGTTGTTATAAGAGAAAGAGGGAGCTGTTGGGGGGAAAAGATATACCTTAAACTTAAAAAAAAGGAAGTGGATAGGTGGGTTAAGGAGGAAGACGGTGGGAGGGTGGGATGAGAGAGGGGATAGGGAGGGGATTGTGATTGAGATGTAACTTGAAAAAAAAAAAAGAAATGCTCAACATCCTTAATCATCAGAGAAATGCAATTCAAGACGACCCTGAGATTCCATTCCACACCTGTCAGAATGGCTAAGATCAAAAACTCAAATGACAGCATATGCTGGTGAGGTTGTGGAGAAAGGGGAACACTCCCCATTGCTGGTGGGAGTGCAAACTTGTACAACCACTATGGAAATATGTCTGGCAATATCTTAGAAAACTTGGAATAGCACTTCTTCAAGACCCAGCCATACCACTCCTGGGTATACATCCAAACGAGAAGGACATCTCCTCATCTGTGTTCATAGCAGCTTTATTTATAATAGCTAGAAACTGGAGACAACCCAGATGTCCCCTAACCAAAGAATGGATAAAAAAACTGTGGCACATCTACACAATGGAATACTACTCAGTTATCAGAAACAAAGAAATCATATAACTTGCAGCCAAATGAATGGAACTAGAAAAGCTCATCCTGAGTGAGCAAACCCAGACTCAGAAGGATGCACATGGCATCTATTCACTTATAATTGGATTTTAGCCATGTAGTACAGGATAATTATCCTACAACCAACACACCAAAAGGATCATGAACATAGACCTTGTTACCTGTTAGTGGGACACATTGCCCTAATGGAGTTGCTATATAGGCCCCCAGTGCAAGAGGAAGCTCTTAGCCCTCACATGACTGTTGAACTAAGTGGGGCTAGTATGTAAGGGCAACCCCCTCTGGAGGAGTAGGATAGTTGGGAGAGGGGGGAGAGAGTGGGAGGGTAGGACAGGTGGGGGTGGAGAGAGGAGACTGTGATGGAGATGTAACTTGAAGTAATAAATAAACCTTAAGAAAAATAGAAAAAAAAACAAAACAAAACTAACAGACATGAATTGAAAAAAAAATGCATGGAAGGGAAGTGGCAAAGGAAAACCAGGACAGTATGGAAATTGGAGGGAGTTGGGAGGTGAGAGTATTTATATGCATTATATACATGTGTGAAACTGTCAAAAAATTTAATTAAAAATATTTGGAAATGAAACAACAAAACAAACAATGCAGTTTTGTGTGTTATTGAGAAGTGTGAGGGCTGGGGGAGGCATTAGTCACAGAAGTTCTGGTTTTATTATCTTCTATCTCTGTACCCTGCCTTCAAGAGCACGATCCCCAAACTACAGTTCTCAGTATTCCATCCTTTAAAATCTTCAATGAGTTCTTTAAACTCTGGCTTGAGGGAAAGTCCCAGAGCTGAGGTAGAAAAGGGAGCAATGTTCAGCTGATGTGTCTGTGGGCCTGAAGCAGAGAAAGAAGCGCAGAAAGGCGAAGGAAATAAAGGTTTAATGTGAGTATGTGAGTCACACAGCATTTCCCAGAAAACTCACACATGATTTTTAGCAATAAACCAGCAAGACATTCAAAGGTAACAGATAATCAGAACAGATCCTTATGGATAGATTGCATGATGATGATGATGATGATTAATAACAGTAGAATGGGTAAGAGAGAAACACCTTCTAAAAAGCTGATGCATATACGACATGATCATAGGAAGGATTGCCTATAGAAATAGAAAAAAAATGTCCATACAATCTTGTGAAGTTTTTCCATAGCAAAAATTATAGTCAGAGGAAAGAATATTTCAAAGAAGAAATAGAAAAGTCCAGAGAAAGATGAAAAGGTAATAGAAAAAGATGGGGCATGAGCGTAAAGAAATAGAAGTGAACTCGGTTCAGAAATAGTAACCGTGGCCAACAACACAACTATGTGTACAGAGCGTGCAGGTTTGAGGAGATGTCGCCCAAAATGAAATTGGGGAGGAAAAAGACATAAAAAGATTACAAACAAAACACTAGAAGAAAAAACAAAGGAGAACAAAGAAATACAAACTCCCTGATATTTTTGAGAGAAAGAAAGGAACAGAAATGATTTCAATAATAAAAGGCAACCATTTCTTGATCAGTTTCCTCACACTAAAAGCCTGACTCAGCATGTGGAAGAGTGACTGCAGAATTCAGCAGAGACTGACCACACACAGCAAGCCCTACCTTCAGAAAGGCACTGAGCATGAAATAAAGCGGGGCTTATACAGGCACAAAGAAAACAAATTAAATCACAAATCCAGAAAAGTATAGCTGGCTTTGTCTTTCTTCACAACCATGTTCAAGAGACAAATTAAATGGAAAGAATGCTTGCAAAACTTTTAAGGAAACAAGAATGTTGGTAAATAATTTATTGTCCATGCAAAGTCTAAAGGCAAAAGACCATCTTCACAATGCAAGTGCTTAAGTGATACAGGAATTCTTGGGAAAAAATAAATCCAATGGATCAAGACGTGATTTAAAATAATAAATATAACCGGTTTATTAAATGGTTTGAACTTAATACAGACAAATGCAAACTCTTTTTCCCTTCTACTGTCTCCAATACAGTCTTCCTTTTAAAATATTTTAACCACATATTGGCTTGATCCTACACTTTCTCAATAGTTTCAGATACCTACAATTCAGAAAAACTCCTATCCTATATATGTTAGCTCTCTATTTACTGTAGTAAAATACCCAAGATAAGCAACTTATAAAGAGGAAAAGTTAATTCAAATTCACTTTTGGAGGTTTTAATCCATTACTGGGTGGACCAATTGCTTTCACATTGGGAGGGTGTGATATAGCAGAAATATCTACTTCATGATGGGGCAGTGAAAAAGAGGAGGTGAAAGGGGCTAGGATCCCATACTTCCCATAGAAGGCATACTCCCAATGACCTAAAATCTTCCATTAAGCCCGACCTCTTAAAGGTTTTGCATTGAGCCAGTAGAACAAACTGGGGACTAACACAGCCTTTGGATAAGACATATTTTAGCCCCCACCTGCTCCCACACATAAGGTTCAGATCCTATACCAAAAATTCTCCTTTCCTCTCAAATCTTTATCATAGACTCTCTTTTCCTAGTTCTGACTCTGGCTTAGTATAGTGAGAAAAAGAAATGGGAAAATGGGGCGTGTACTACTTAGGTGATGCCACTGGATAACTTCGTGGTTGCTATTATCTTTGATTCAGTCTGTGTGATTATAGTAAAGTGTTAGTATTCTCAACAGGTGTACGTGTGGATTCTTTGGCATCCTTCAAAGTCCTTCTGTCCAGAGGGCAAGTGATGGTCTAGTAATTTGTTTTCTATCTCCAGCTCAGCTCTTATCTCTGCTTATTGACTCCAGTGAACATCTTGAAGTCTTCTAGAATATTGTTTCTGAAATCTTGTTTGGAAGCAGCCTGTCCCTCAGACTACAACTAAGTTATCACACCTTGGCTACCCTGTGGGTACTTGCCTCTGCAGCAGACCAGAATGTACATCCCCAAAATGTGAAGGATTTTCTTAGCCTAAAGTGATCAAGGAGCAGAAGAGGACTAACTCTTTGACCCTCCCCTTTTCCACCCAAAATAAGCAATAAATTCTCCTTTACTGAAGACGACCCTTACCAGCACAGAGGTGGCACCAGAGGAATCTACTAACAAACCTTACTCCATTTGTTTCTTCCCAAACATTTATCTTCTTGTACATTCTTGCCTCTAAAAGCTGAAACTACTTTCCTTTGTCTTGTCATTTCTCTGTAAATTCATTACCTTTTCTTGAAGCTGCAGTAAAAGCCAAGGTTTTCAGTCACTGTCTTGACTGCCTTTCACGAGTGTTTCTCCTATGTGCTATGACTGCACACATAAGTATACATGCTTGTTTTTTTTCTCCTGAGGATCTTTCCTGTATTACAGGAATTTATCCCACCTACAGATTTATGAAGATTGAGGAGAAATCACATTTTTTTTTCTTCCCAAGAGGAAACTCTTACATCCTAACCATTGACGTATCGGAATATGGGTTGCTCTACTAGCTCCTGAATTCTCTTGTTTTCTTCTATAGACCTCTTTATTTCAACCTGAGCTAGACCCAGGGCACAATCTCAGCTAGACTAGGCAGCATCTTTCACAACAAGGGGTCAATAGGCAGTGTTAAATTTTTTTTTTTTTAACATTGTGCCGGGCATGGTGGCACACATTTTAATCTCTGTGGAGGCAGAGGCAGGTGGATCTCTGATTTTGAGGCTAGCTTGGTCTACAAATCAAGTACAGAACATCCAGGGTTCTGTTATACAGAGAAACCCTCCCTGCCTTAAAAAACAAAAACAACAAAAAACTCAATCATATAGTCAAAAATGATCATTATAATCTATTGCCTTTTTTTCTGCCCTTCATCCTATTTTCCAAAGTCTTAGTGATTCTTAACTAAAAGTGGCTTTACCCTATTTCCCCCAGGGAACATGTGGCTATCTTTGGAGACATTACGGTTGTTACACTGAGGAAGAAATGTTTTTTCTTTTGGTACCTAGAGAGTTGAGGCCATGGATGCTGCTAAAAACCCTGAAAGGGATCAATATATTCACCCCAAAGGACTACGAAAATTAAAGTGAACAAATCAGAAAAATCATCTGAGGAAATCAGAAGTCACAGAAATATGACCCAAAGATAAGCAGAAACTTCTGAAAACAGAGTGTCAGGATTCTGCTTGTGTTCTGCAGACTGAGCATGTAGGTAGACACAGGGTGACTCCTCTCTAAGGTAGTTTCTTGGTCAAGGGGTTCAGGAGAACCTGATATTTTCCTTGGACGCCCAGCTCCTCCCTCCTTTTAATATATGTATGTACTTTATCTAACTGGATTTTCAGCTAGTTACTAGTGAGTGCTTGCAGATAAGTAAGCATGTACACTGCTCTGTTAATCTCTAATTTTCCATTTTCAGGCTCCTCACCATTTGTCCTATGGAATTGAAAGACCCGGCAGACAGAAGTCCCTCTCCCAACACTCGGGATATCACGGCCACCCAAAAACTCACAAGAGACCTTCTTGATGCAATCGCAAGAGGTTTATTTCAGGGGATCAGTGCACGGAGCTTGCGACGCCAATTTGGGGGAGAGTAGGGTGTTTAAACCACAACCCAGGGGGGTGAGGGGAAATACAAGTGGAAAGTACCAGCCCAGCCCATTGTTTACCACAACCCAAGGGGGGAGTGGAAATACAGGTGGAAAGTACCAGCCCATTGTTTAGTTAGTCAGCAGGAAACATCCTATACTTGTTTTTCTCAGGAATGAATTTTATCTTACTTTACCATTGGCTTTGTGGTTAGCTAGTTCCTGAGCCTGGGGCTCATGACCTGACTGACCTTCATTCTTGGTTCCACCTTTTTTATGGTCAGCTAAGTTCCTAGAATCCAGCTTGACTGGCTCCACTGCCTGCCAAGGGGGTCTCTAAAATTTTCATTCCTCTCAGAATCTCTGTAGACAGAGGAAACTTTCTCTTCCCTACACTTCCAATACGCACAAAATGGCACTTTTTCCTTTTGCCCTGCAGCAAAGAGATGTTTTAAATATTAAAGTATGCAAACTGGTAATAAAATCAGCCTAGTCAAGAACAAAGGTAATTACATCTATTTTGGCCTAATTAGGATAGAAATCTGGGGGAAATACAGATTCCAGTAGATGGGAAGAGGTGTTTCACGTTTTTACAAAATGGTAGCTGTACGTATAGCTTTAAACTGCCAAGGGCCTTGGTTATTATGACATTTGTTAGTCAGGAATTATGATTGTGCTGGACCTTAGGTTTCAAACATGGGACAAATGGCTGAGGCACCCATTTAACATATCAAACTAGACATGGCCGCCAGGTTCTTCTAGCATCTTTCAGTCCTTACGTGCGTGGCTGGCATACCCCGCCCTCTACCCTGAACCCTTCAGCTCAGGAGGCTGGGCTGCTCTTCCTTATATAATACAGTCCTTTTGGTCATCCAGTGTCTTTTTACCTTTGGGCCTCTTGGTGGCTGCATCTTACTCTCCTGCTCTCCCTTCTCTCTCCTATCTCCCCACATGGCACAGCTCAATCTGGTCATGTGTGTCCACTCTGGACTTTCCCAGATGCCCCTGCCTTTGGCTATGCTCTCCCATGTTTCAACAAAACTTTCTCCTCCATCACACCTAGGAGCAGTCATATCCTTTCCTTTTTATTTCTTTTTTCATTCATCTGGTGCCAATACCTGGGACCAGTCATGTTCCTTTCCTTTTATTTCTTTTTCTTTTTCATTCACTGGCAAAAGTTTATTAGTCATTTACTATGAGCTTGGTTGTAGTCTCAGCATCTTCACAGCTCAGGGGAGTGGTCTGTTACACAGAATGTCATTATAGGTCCACAACATGGTGTTCCAGAAGGTTAAGCTCATGTGTCAGTTGGTCTTTAGTCCAGTTCAAAGGTACAGTTGTGGGTGTGTCCAAGATACGATTTAGCATTGTTCCTCAGCCCCAATTCCATTTTGAGTGCTCTGAATCTATGCGATCCCATTTTTAAGAAGTTTCTTCTTTGACAAACTATTTGTTGGGAAGAGAAATTTTTCTGCAGTTCAGCAACTTATCAGCATTATTATAGGATGTTTATTGTTCTGAGGGTAAAATAAAATAAAACAGAAACACTTCAAAACACATAGGCCTTAGGATCTTGGTTTTATAGATTTTTTTTTTGCTTTAAAAAATATATATGCGTAAGGATGTTTGAATGGTGCTAAAAGAATAAGAAATGATGGATATTTGTGGGTAGTTGAATTTGGAGTGATTTCCTTCCTATTGTTTGCTCTGTTCCCCACATTACTTAAAGCCTGCTCTTTACAATGATGAATATAATGTTTATAAAAGCAATAGATTTGTTCCTTCTAAGAGAAAAGCAACTGCAGCGACTGCCTTTTCAATGGCTCTTGCTACACAGTTCAGGAGAAAATTCTAGCTTATTTCCTCTGCTCCTTTGTCTGTATAAAAATAAAAATGACACAAATACCAGCAACCAACTCCGACAATATTCATGTCCCCGTGGTTTGGAAATGTCTTGGAGGCTGCCAGCAGTCACCTTCCTGGGCTTCCAGGGGCAGGCTGCTTCTACAGCAGTCTTTTTATTCTTGTTTCCCTTCATCTTCAGGAGTGGAAACACACCAGAAGATAACGCCTCTGCGTGTTCCTTCCCCAGTCACACACTATTCAGGTGAGGGTCTGTTTGTGTCCCAGGAATTGTCTCATTTTCTGCTTCATTTTGCCAGTGATGATCTGTCATTTCCACACACAATGTAGCTGCAGAGGATGGGGGGGGGGGGTTGTTGGAAACGGCCTTTCCCCCACAGAAAGAGCTCTTTTATCTGCACATCTCTTATTTGCACAAAAGTTACAAAAAATTATATTATGTCTAACAATTTACTGAGAATAATGTCGACTGAGTGCATGAAACAATGGGTCTTTCCTTGTCTTTTCTTTCCCCCACTCTTAAAAGCAGCGAAAGAAAAAAAGTAACCAAGTCAATCTCCTCTACCCCCCAACCCCCCACCCCCTCTTTTTACGGGCACCAAAGCAAAGCAAAGCCTGTGTGCTCTATTTGGAGAATGCAAATGCCTCCAGCAGCCTTTCTTTCACCAGCTCTCAGCAAGTGGCCATTTAGGCTTAATTGCTCCTCACAGCATAGTCCAATTAAGAATGGGCTTCAGTGGGGTAAGGGCTATTTGTTAATCCATAAAAGGTATGAGAGGCAGGACTTGTTTTGCCTGCGGTTTTTATTCACATGTTTGGGTGAAAATCTAAACAGCTGGAACTCTCCGCAAGTGATATGCACGTGTATTTATTCTTTTGGTTGTGGGCAAGACAAGTGTAGGACTGTATTTTATTAAACAATAACACACCTCTCCCCCAAATGAGCAAAGACCAAAACCCTAACTCATCTAAACTTTTCTTCCAGTACAAAGGAAAATGCTGTCAAGACATGGCTGAGAGCTATCTGTGTTTAAATCATGCCTAATGTAGGGATGTAGAAGGGGGGATGTGGGGAAGGGTGGGCTCAGAGCTGCCTGAGACTAGGGAACCTCTGAACCCAGGGTGTTTTTTCAGTGTGAAGATGGCTTTTGCTCCTTGGAGAGCAATTTCTTTTTCAAAGTGCCAAACTCGTTGAGAACATGTCATTATGGACTGTTGTTTAGCATTCTTTTGTAGATAGTTTCGGCATTAAAAAAAAAAAACTTACTTTCTGTACATCATTAGCAAGTGTACAGGAGAACTGCCACTCTACACTGGAGACAAACTCGACTGACAAAAGGAGTGTGGGTGTAGAGCCGGGGCTCTTGTGATTCAAGGCAAACAGGAAGAAAAACACACACTGCATAGCTGTTAAGTATTTTCAGCTAGCTCAGAAGAGTCCACACTTAGTTCTGTGGAAGGAAGAACCTATTGTCAGAGCCTCCAAAAAACAGGGCTTCCCATGGGTCTAGGGGCTTGGCTCTTCAAAGGAGAAGGTCAAAGAAAGCCCTGTTTAAGGTACGCATGAAATCCCTGCGGCACGTGACATCTAGGAAACTCACGTGACATCTAGGAAACTCAGACTCAAGTAGGGGTATATATTTGAGAAGGTAGGAAAAGAATGCTTGACTCACAGTCATGTGAGACTCTTTGCTTTCTCAGGCTGGATGGTGTCTATGATTTACATATTTGTCAGGCGTTGAAGACAGTCATAGCCATGGACCCATTTCTTCTTCTTTACTCCTAATTTCCCTCTTTCCTAACTTCCGATTTTCTGGGGGATTCTGCTCCACTCATGATAGATACCATGTCTGTCTTTCTTGTCACATTCTTGTTTAAACATAGCAAAGAGGGACAAAACGTGACCCATTGCTCATACCTCTGGGCTGCTTGCAGTTAACCGGACTTAGCTCAGACTAGAAATTTCCTTGTTCTTTTTTTCTTTTTTTTGGATAAATGAAAATCACTGTCCCTGCTTGCCCTTTCTTTTTGTCTTTATTGCAGACTGTTAAGCAAAACTCTGAGGAGTGAGACCTTTGTTGGTTTCAGGACTCCCCCTACCATCAAATGAACAATCCTCTTGCAGGAAAGGCAGCCACCTGCCTCTAGGTCTGTGCCCATGCTGGCTACTGGCTTCGGGTAATGATATTTACCTAGCTCATTGAAATGTCACACTTAGGACTGAGCCCTATAAATTTTTATTGTGCTCATGTTATATTGTACAGATAAAGGTCAGATAAAAGCTCAGATTTATTCATACCCACAATGCATTTCTAGGGTTGGTAAAAAAAAAATGAACTACAAGAGACAGTGGTTTTTTTTTTTTAATTAAGAAAAGAAAAGAAATAACAACAAAATCAGCAGTTCTTGGTTTAGATAAAAATTAAAGGAGACATTGACTCACCTAAAGGTCTAGAAACATCATCTGCAGTTTTCTGGTCCTTTCTTGACAGCCCTTTAATAATGCTTGGACAAGACAAAGGATCAGAGGCAAGTTCATGAAGAGTGGAGGAACTTCTGTGCACTGATCATATGTAGTCTCTAAGGTAATCCTCTTGTCTCAGGACCAATGTGACCCTACTGTTACCTACAGGAAGTTGCCCAGTGATTGGAAAGTCCATCTCAAGGAGCTGAGCATCTTGGAGCACAGGCTGTCAAAGCACATGGCTTCTTACATAGAACTACAAATTTCCCAAGGCCAGATTGCTCAGTGATCCTAGAGTCTGCCAGCCCTCAAGCTAAGGAGCAGGCAGCTCAGGGAGGAGGAACACTGAAGAGCCCCACGTAGTGATGAAGGTAGTCTGACAGGGTGCACTGGAGAGCCATGCTGTGAGCCTGAGAGCTTATACTCCTGGTATGTTTGCTGCACCAGTCCCTTGAATGAACCACAGGCTGAGTGTTGTTAGCTGTCAGGCTAACAGCTCTTATGAGCACTTAATAAAAAGTCCCAAACCATGTACATCAAATGATTTTCCTTCATAAAATTTGGTTTCTGAGCTTTGAAAGAATCTACCAGGTTCACCCCCCCCACATTTTTCTCTCCCACTTATCATCCTTTCAAGGATTATCTCCTCATGGAGAGTGACTTTTGAAGGGTTTAGTTCTCTGAGCTATTTGAACAAGAACTGCTGGATAATCTACTAGCCTCTCTTGCTTCTGTGATTCATCCTTCTTTCTCTTTTTCTTTTTTTGCTTTCTCACGTGGATCTTGATGCTTTCATTTTAATCTTTTCCTTTATCTAGGTTCTTACTGTGTTTTTTTTGTTTGTTTGTTTGTTAACTCATAACAATTATCACTACCAAGAATCTGTATGCTTACTTTGTTCCTGGCACTACCCTGGACATGGTAGGGAAGGGATAATTGATATTGGATAATACTTGAAGGATTTGCTATTCTTTGTTATTTTATAAAAGTAAAAAGAAAAAAATATGATCAAAATGCAGTGATAAGTACATCAGACAAATTGAGGAGCAATAAATACATGCTTATTCTATATTGTTATACCCATAATAAAATTTTATCTTAGTCACTTTCATGATTATTTTAAAATGTCCTGCTCATCTTTCTTAGCATTTTCAGGAGAAAAAAAAAATAGGAGGGAAAAACATCTATTTCTATATAACTTCTTCCATCCTATGCTTCTCCCATTTCAAGAAAATCATTGCGTTTGAACATAGTAATTGTTGCTGCTGACAGGTTCTCTGAATGGAACATACTGTCTCAACAGGAAACAGAGCTAACTACAGGAAATATAAATAACTCACCACTAACAGAAGTCAGGAGTAGGCACCTAGATTTGACTCTTCTCTCTTCCAAAATGACTCCCCGCTCCTGTATATTTTATATTTTCCTATAGGGGGCAGTGAGGTAGAACCACGGCTGTACCTCAGAGTCTTTACAATGGACCATGATGGTTAGTTTCTAGCCATCTTTTTTTCCACAGTGCCAACAAGTGTTTTCTGGGGCACTTGCTGTCTTTTAAGGAGGGAGCACTTGGGGCAGTTGAATGTGAGCAAAACAAACCAAAGTCCTTGCCCTCTTGGGTCTTCCATTCTAGTGAGTGAAAACCAACAAGCAATAAATAAATAATGAATCAGATAAGCTGGCTGGTTCTTTGAGTTAGCCTGTTTAAAGATCAATGCAATGGAAAATGAGAGAGGTAGCAAAGTGTTTATTGTGGGGTTGCCATTTTCAAACAACCATCACAAAATTGGCTTTCCAGAGAGGGTGACATTGGACAGATCCAATAAATGCTGACAAAAATGTCAAGAGTACCAGACCACTGACTCCTTCCCTGTGGATTATCTTCTCATAGTGCAAGAGGGTCACGCTTGATTGGTGCAATGAGCTGCTAAGAGAAGGGAAGCACTAGCTAGCAGTCTTCTGTATTTCCTTCTGATATTTACTAGGAAAATATCCAGGTAGGGGCAAGTTATGCAGAAAAAGAGAGATTAGAGATATTAGAACATGCTGCACGTGATGAGCAGTCTGGTTCTCAGTACAGCTCACATGTAGCCCTTTTACTGGACAGCTCATTTCTGGGTCACTATGCAGTACCCATATAAAACCAGATGTTGAATTTAAAGGCACACAGAAGCATCTTGCCATCCCACAGAGAACTGTCTGTCCACTGAAGGGTTGAATCTTGGGTCTGTGTTTGGGTCTCTGGGTATGTAAACAGAATTATTTTACCTTGCTAATGAGTGATACTATTTTTATGGAAAGAATTGCCCAATGTTTGTTTTATTTTACATGGATACTTGTTTGTGATCGTTGCTTACTTTGTATATTCAGTTATGTTAAAAATAAGTTTATAATGTTCTAAACCATAAAAGAGCAGTTCTTTTTTTTTTGATATCTAGAGAAAGGCTTTTAAAATTGTTTGGTTGTTCCTAGCATTTCTAATGGAGACTGACTATTTAATTCCCTTCTTTGAGGGAAGTTGGAGTCTGATAAGTAACATGTCAGATTTGATTATGGAAAAGCAAACCTTGAATGTGTCCCAAAAGAATAAGTATATCTTTGGGAAATGAAAAGAATCTCCTGAATTTTCCTGCTGTCACACATTAAATTGAGAGGCATTTAGATGAGACCACATGATCATACCCAATGCAGTGCCTAAGTCTGATGTTTTAAAGCAGTTCATCTCCTCCTGCCTAGACCCTGGATACCAAAGTAGCTGCTGCTGACTGACAAAGTTTTTGTGTGGTTTGGCTTAAGGGAATGAGTGGGCCATCTGTGGAATTTAAAGCAGACTGGTGGTAACTGTACAATAACAATCTATCTTCCAGGGACAGTTGGGGGATCAAAATGTCTATTAGACGGAAATATGGGATTGCTGGAGTCTTTGTTACTAGGGAGTTCAGAGCAGGGCTGGTGGAGATACAAGGATGAACAGATATCCTTGGTCAAGGATAAAGGAGGTCTAGTACTAAAAGACTGAGCTCATTTCCTGATTTCCACACATTGAATGTGAGAGAGATGGAGAGGCAGAAACCACATGGTTCTCATTCTCTCCTCTATAGTTCACACTTAGTTTTCAGAAACAAACCCTCTTTTTTAGGTTTCAACCCAGAGTGGCCACTCTGGACTCTGTTCTCTGAGTTGGACATACTGTTCTCCTTCTTTCGCTGGGCAGCTTTAGTCCAGGCACACAATGTCCCACATCTCCCCTCATCTGAAAGGTGAGGATGGTGATGAGGCTTTTTGATTTTAACAAGTCAGTAGCTAAGAGCTACTTCTGTTCATCTTTGCAGAAAGAGACTAGGTGGCATCTAGATTGCAATCTTGTCTAACACATGGAGACCAAAAGAAAGACTAGGGAAGACTGTACCATTTATCCAGAAAACTTTGAAGAGTTGTGTGGGTTAAAGACCAAACATACTGGACTGTCTTCATTTGAGGCAGGCATAGTAGCTTCTTTATTCTAAAGACAGCTTTAACTTAGAATCATGATAGGCCCAAAAAACAATTGCAATAACTTTTCTTTTTGTGGTGAATATATTGCCTGGAATGATTAAGGCTTAGAGAACTTTTGAACTACAACCTATTACTTTTGCCTAGCATGATGGTAAAGCTTTCATTCCACCTTTCTAAAAGTAGTCATGCCACAGTCTGGCATGCAACAGTTGTGAAGCGCAAATTTACTTACGTGTTTTTCTTTTTACAATAGTGTTTCTTGGGCAGGGCTGAGATGGTCCAGTTGATTTTTAATCTCTTTTAGAAAAAGGAATTATGGTGCAGTTGATGTGGTTTATTTAAGTGCTGATGGGCCCCATTGCCCTGATTCCTTACTTTGAGAGGCTGGTCCTTGGCACCTTCACCAGAGATAATGCAGAGGTGATGGTAAAGGAAGATCTGCTAGTCTGTGGGTCTGAGTGTAAGTTTTGGAGCTGGGAAGTCTATCTTCCTTCCCATTTAGCTTTTAGCCTATCAATACCAAATATCCTCTCCTCTCTTTGCATCTGTTTCTCAGTCTGTAAAATGGAATGATATCAGCATGTTTCCTACAGAGCTGCTGTGAGGATTAAGGAAGAAGGTAGGTGCAAGGACTCTAGAACAGGGCCTGGATGCACCAGGCAAACTGGATAAGGAACTGCTTACTGTTACCATTGCAATGAATGTTTTAAGAAAATGTTCAGATGGCTCTACAGTCCTGACGACAGACACATCCCTCTTAAATAACTCATGTTCTTATGAATGACACACAGATACCCCACAGGATCTATTGGTTGTTGCCCAGCTCAGATAAAAGGGACAGAAGGAGAGTTTACCTTGGTGCTTACAGAAATGAGAGAATTACTGATGACAGTATTGGAAATCATACAACACAGTGGCTCATCTCACAGTGTCACGGAAGACCTTTCTGAGGGGTATTAATTATTGTCTTAGTCCATCATTGCTGCTATAAAAATACCTTGGATCGGGTAACTTGAAAATAATACACATTGCTTCTTAAGGTTCTGGAGACAGGAAGGTCAAGAACACACACCAGTAGAATCAGGGTGAAGGCTTGTTTTTCATGGAAGGTAATATCCATGTGTCCTTACATGGAGAGAGAGCAAGAGGGACAGGCAGGTTCCCTCAAGCCCTCTTCCTAATCCTAGTCCATTGGTGGTTAAGTTCCAGCATATTAGTTTTAGTGCACACACTTAGGTCCCTATACCAATAAGATGGTCCAAGTCCAGGCATCTTCTAGTATCTACAGCACTCAGGAGAAACTCCTGGAACCCTGCCCCACTGAGTCCTGGGATTTTGTCATTTATCTTCTGGACATCTCGAATACTTTTTATAACATAGCAATTGGGCATTCTGCAGCCACAGTGGAGGCCCCACCCGAAGATGTAGGCATTAACAGTCTTCCTTGAAGATGAGGGAGGATTGTTCAGTGAAGCCCGACTTTGGATTGGCCTACACAGTTTTCCTTACGTGTCTCCCTCTCCTTTGGATCTGAGGAGGGGAACCACTTATTACTTCTGCCTCACAGGGGACAAAGACAGTCAAACTATCCAAAGGCAACCTAGCTTGAGGTTTGGAGAACCACCTCATGACAGCATGTAAACTATATTTCTCCTCTCTCTTCTCCTATCTACCTTGAGTCCATAAAGATATTTAAGCAGAATTATAAAATGGGAAGGGTGGAGCTCACCTTGGGGAGAATTCAGCTCAGAGGCTTCAATGAGCAAGTATATATCTATTCCCTCAGAGGAGGTGAAGGTCACAGCCACTGAGGGAAGAGTGGAGGGTTTCCAGTGTTACTCTCAGCTCCTCCGGACTCCTGGTTTCTTGTTGTGTTTCCACCAACAGTTTCTCTAGAATCCTTCTGAAGTATCTGGGAATGAGGACCAGTGGGCCTGGGTTACATGTGTAAGTAGAGCAAGCCCAGCTAACAGGGCAACCTAGCTTCAGCGTAAGGCAAAATAGAAAGCGATAGACGTATGTTTGGAGGTGGGGAAAGGTGGGTGAGGGACGGCAAAGCCAGACCGCTGTATGGCATGCAGGGATTGAATTGTGTGGGCGTGACACCCTGAAGAGACATGTGTGTGAGGTCCAGCAGAAGGTTGTAAAATGGCCTTGGGGAACAAATCAGGATGTACATTCTTATTTGGGGGAGTAGGGCATGTCTATTTTCTTTCTCCCTATTCTCACACTTAGGACTCAACCATTGTTATAAAATTTTAACATGTATTTAAGAAATGCAGGTCTGAAAGGGCATTACATCCTTTTCTGAACACTCGATTGAATCTGTTGGCTCGGGGTCCTTAGGAACTTGAACAGCTAGTGGCTCGATCTCCTGCATCCCATCCCAGCACTGTTTTTTTTTTTGTTTTTTTTTTTTAAACTACGAATCTTCCTTTCCTCTGTAAAGGAGCCCTCAAGATGATGACTAGAGAAAGACAAAGGATGTATATCAGGAACTAGTCTCGACACCACCTCGTTTTCTTTATCCAAATAAATCAAGAATATAGTTTCTCTCACTTCTAGCTGTTATGAGGTTTGCTGATATAGTGTATATGGCTCTTTAGATAAAGGCATAATGTAAAACAAAATTGTATTAATAAGATATTACTAATATTAATCAATGTGAAATGCAGTCATGTGCTTAGTGAGGAAATCACAAGAAACACTATGAACTCCTTTGGGATATGCAAGACCAGATACTTTCCAATGCTTCTTGCTAAACACTTAGCCTAGAAATGGTCCCCAAAGAGTAGTAAAACATGCAGCTTTAATGTTTGTGTTAGATTGGAATTATGGCTTGGAAAAATCCAGCATTCTCTTCAATCATAAAAAGAGCAAGAGATGTTAAATTTCATGTAATTACCCAGTTGAAATGGAAGCTATATCACATTCTGTGCTATGTCTGACTGCTTAAAAAGGTCAGGGTTTCTATGGTCCTTGTGTGTAGCCCATATTAGAATCAAACTTCCTAATGTGTTTGACAGATGGGAAATAGCTCATTTGGATCCTGAATGTCCGGCTACTGCTTCCTATAACCTAATAACATGGGCTTATTACCTTAGTATTTTCTATAGATCTGTAATAAAGACCCAAGTTTCAAGGATAGCAATCATAGAATTGTTATTATTTTTTCCATTTGGCTCCAAAGAGCTCATAGCTATGGCATTCTCTCATTAAATGAAGAGAACACTATTATATTGTTTTTATTTCTGCAAAATGAGGCACTGAGTTGCATCAGAGTTAAGCAACGTCCTTGAGTTCACAGGAACTGTGGGCAGAGCTGAGAGTCAAGCCATTCTTCCTGGTGTGCTAGGCCTCCAGAACATTCACAATTGCAGGGATGCCTTTCAGAATTTCATTCAGGCCCCACATATCTCTGGAGCCACACACCTTTCCTTTGTGTCACTTTTCTTGACTGTCACTGATGCTCATCAGACATAGCCAGTGGCAACTTGTGCCACAGGATGATTTTCCTTGGGAAAAACCAATAAAAGTAACTGAAATTATTAATAAAGCTAAAACCAGACAGACCTGGATAGACTATTCATGATCAGTGGCCTCATTAACATATTCAACCAAACACACAGCTTTTAAAAAAATTTTCCATTTTTAATTAATTAATTAATTTTTTTCAAGTTACATCTCCCTCAAAATCCCCTCCCTCCTCCCCTCCAGGTCCCACCCTCCCTCCTATCCTCTCCTTCCCCTCAGATGAGGGGAGCCCCTATATATAAAACACCCTTAGTTCATCAGTCACATGAGGGCTAAAAGCTTCCTCTTATACTGGGGTTTGATATGACCGCCCAGCTAGGGTAAGGTATTCCACTAAGAAACAACATGGTCCATGACTCAAATGCTGGGTGGAGTTTTTCATAGGATAGTTATACTAGGTTCCCGTCTGGGTCTGTGGGTTACTGATTGTTTAGAATTAAATTTGTATCCAGCCACCTTGCTGAAAGAGTTTATTGGCTGTAGGAGTTCTCTGGTGGAATTTTTGGGGTCACTTATATATACTATCATATCATCTGTGAATAGGGATACTTTGACTTCTTCCTTTCCAATTTGTATCTCCTTGATGTCCTTTAGTTGTCTTATTGCTCTAGCTAGAACTTCAAGTACTATGTTGAAGAGATATGGAAAGAGTGGGCAGCCTTGCCTTGTCCCTGATTTTAGTAGAAAAGCTTAAAGTTTCTCTCCATTTAATTTGATGTTGGATACTGGCTTGCTATATATTGCCTTTATTATATTTAGGTATGGTCCTTATATGCCTGATTTCTCCAAAACTTTTAACATGAAGGAGTGTTGGATTTTGTCAAACGCTTTTTCAGCATCCAATGAGATGATCACACAACTTTAAAGGAAGCAGCATAACCTTGGGAGATTGTCCTGTTTCTCAACTCAAGACATTCACACTAAACAGCATTAGATTCAAGCCCATTCTGATGTCACTAAAATGTTTCAGGAACAGAGGGCTTGTCGTGGTCCCTGCAGCTCCTCATACTTCAGGTCCTACCTTCTTCCGGCTGACTCACTCTATACCTCTTTCCTATCCAATTTTTTCTCCTCTGCCAGGGCTTTGAGCCTTGGTAGTCCTTGGGTATTGTGCTCTCTTTTCATTTCTACCTTGGCTTTTTCTCCTGGACAGATTTTTGCCCACCATGAAAATGGTACCACTGTCAAAATCAGCATCATCAGCCCAGACACTCTACCATAACATCTCCATGTGGCTGGACTTTTGGCCCTGTGAGTCTTCGAACAGGACACATCAATATTTTTTTTAGATCCCGCATTTCCCTTACCAAGCTTCCACTTCTGCTTCAGATTTCTATCAAAATAAAGGTCATTACCATCTACTTGGATTAACAGTCAAATAAATAGGGCTGATCTAAATCCTACCTCTTCGTCACTTATCACATTGCAAATTCCTGCCCTTTTATCTCCCGTTGGTATCTCACATCTGTCCAATCTTGACTCATTTTCCCTGATAACATCTTAGTCTAGTGTTTTGCACTTCACTGCTCCATCCATCCTCATACCCGCAATGCACAATCACCTCCTCTCACCAAGCCATTGGCTAGAAAGGAGAACAACTAGGAGATAAACATATTAATCTTGACTCATCCAATTACAAGGGGGTCAGCTTGGACAAGGTGTATACCTCCCAAATGCCAAAGATCCACTTGTTTGCTCTGTTGCAAAATGAATAAACAACATTTTGTGTTCCAGAAGATCCAGCCAGATGATTTCTCTCTGGAAGACCCTTACAATTCTATGATCTGCAATTCAGTGTAAGATCTTAGGTATTAGTGACATATTGAAACCATACAGCACAGCACATGAAACAAATGATGGGATATTTTCAGATGGAATTGTTCATGCCTTTTGGCAACTAAACTTTTTTTTCCTTTTTTAAGAATTAATTTTTTTCTTTCTTTTGTTTTTTTTATTTTGTGAATTTCCCATCATGCACCCTGTTCCCTCTCATCTCCCACCTACCCTCAGACCCACCCTCCACCCTTGCAACCTCCCCCAACATAAAAAAGAGCTCCTTGTTAAAGATGTAGTGTGTCACAATGTGTCCCACAATATTCCCTTTTGTCCACATGTTTTTGCTTGCAAATGCTTATTATAATGATTCCTTGGTCTGGTATGAGGCTTCTGGCTTTTGCTACTTTGTCAATACTGGTACTTCACTGGAAGTCCTCTAGGAAATGCTGTTATTTTCCTATGTCCTGAAGATCCTGCAGTTTTGGGTCTGTGAAGCTGGCCTCTTCATGCACTCCAGCAGTTAATCCATGACCCCATGTTTGTTGGGGTGGGCCAACTCAAAGTCTTGTTTCTGGGCCTGCAATCCCCACTTGCAGGGCCTGCTCTCCTGAGTACTGTAGAAGGAAGGTAAGGGGTTGACCAGCTCTCCTGCTTTCATGACCCCTTCAGGGCCAGCTCTCCCACCTGCTACCTGTGGCAAGGGAAAGAGAATGAAGGGCATCTCTCCCTAGCCAACACCACCACAAAGCAGAGAGGAGTCAGGGCTGGCTCTCCCACACTCACTCCTTCAGGACTGGCTCACCCACAACCCAACATCCAGGGATAGCTGTAGTGTGCTACCCAGGCAAGGTGCAGGGCCTGCTCTCCCAAGTGCTGCAGCATGTGAAGAGCAGGGACAGCTCTTCTGCTCTTGTGACCCCACTGGGGCCAGATCTCCTGTCTGCACTGGTGTTAAAGGCCAACAGAAGGGGATGGATCTCTCCCTTGCCAACACCACCACAAAGCAGATAAAAGGCAGGACTGGCGCTCCCACACTTACACCTTTGGGGCTGGCTCACCCACAGTCCTCTCATCCAAGGCCAGGCAGGGTTCCCCTAGTCTCTGGCTTGCTTCCTGTCCTGGGAGCCCATCTGGTGCTTGCCTGGTGCTGGAGTGGTGGTTGTCACAGACTAGCTCCCCTTAATGACTCCATGGTGTTGGTATTCGGCTTGCTTCCCTCCTCCCCCAGGAATGTTAGGCTACTATTCATTCAGATGTTCATAGGTCAGAACACTGAATGTAGACATAGCCTCTCTCCTCTCTGCCACCTATTAATGCATATGTGACACAGCAGCCACATTGGCAATGCCTCTAGGGGCAGGCTTATTATTTTATTTTATTTATTTATTTATTTTAAAAATCATTTTATGTTTTCAAGTCTTTCATTTCATGATTCCTATGCCCAAACTGATGAGGCAAACTCAGTTTCTCAGTTTTCAATGTAGCTAGGACATACTCACATTAGCCCAAACTTGCAGCAAGTTTTCACCTTTTCTGAAATTTAAACTTGAAAAAATGGTAACAAGATGAAAGAAAGGTCACTCTGGCAAGAAAGGCAGGAAAATAATAATTTATTTTGGAAGCAGATTTGACAACAGCCTCCTGTTAAGCATCATCAGGTGCTGAACAGAGAGCCTATGGTAGGTGTGGGCCCTTCCTGGAGTTCTCTGCTCATTTCACGTGGGCATCATTTATGTCTGTATAACCTCCAGGCCTGGTTTCTAACAGTTCTCAGTATTCCTTATTCAATTTTGTCTGTTTTAACAAGTTATGATGACTTTCCCAAACATGAATGATGTGCACTTCCTTGCCTTTCTAGTTATAGTCCCAACACTGTCTCCCATGGGAAATGACCTTTGATGCTCAGGTTATACAAAACTCCTTGCTGTATGCTTTTCCTCTATCACATGCATGCAAGTGTCTTAAATGACTGTCTCCTCTGTAGGTTTCTAAGCTGTCTGTGGCCACAGCATGTCTGCTTTGTTCTTTCTAGCATCTGGTTTCACATGTAGCATGCAGGAATTCTATGACAGATATTGAAGTGATCTATACTTAACAATAAAATGAAAATCTAAGCTGGGTCAATATGGAGATTAGTATTTTTGTTAGTTTTGCTTCAGAGTCTTAAATATACTCAGTTTCTTTGAAATTTCCACCTTCAAAGATAAAAGATGAGGCTGGGCGTGGTGGCACACACCTTTAATCCCAACACTTGGGAGGCAGAGGCAGGAGGATCTCTGTGAGCTCAAGGACAGCCTGGTGTACAGAGTGAGTTCCAGGAATACACAGAGAAACCCTGTCTCAAAAAACAAAACAGAACAAAAAAAGAGCTGCAAGATGATATACTAGATACATGTACTTCATTCATTTCCTTCCAAGGTTTGACTGAAATAACAATAAGAGCATATAAACTCAAGAGGTTCAAGATGAGTCCCTGGGTATGGACAATGGTTCCAGACATTGCAAGTGAACTCCGATCATGAATGGTGTGTGTGTGTGTGTGTGTGTGTGTGTGTGTGTGTGTGTGTGTGTGCACTTGCATGTGTATTGGTTTGTGTGTGTGTATGCTTGTGAATGTGCATGTGTGTAGTGATTGTCAGGAATATGTTCATCTCCACAACACAGTGTTATCATGCAAAGTAGAGAAGTGGTTTCTGAGGGGAGGTGCAGGCAGTGGTGTACTGGTAAATGCTTTGTAACAATCTCTATAAAAAGAGATAAGAGGGAAAGGAGGAGATGGAGTGAGAAAGAGGCAGGTAGGAGGAGATAGGTTTTAGATTCATTTATTTTATCTCATGTGTATGAGTGTTTTGTCACCATGCATGTCTATGTACCACAAGTGAACTGATGTTAAGGAAGTCATACCAGGGTATTAGATTCCTTGGAACTGGAGCTATGGAGAGTTGTGAGCCACCATGTGGGTTCTGGGAACCAAATATGGGCCCTCTGCAAGAACAAGCGTTCTCAACCTCAGATCCATCTCTCCAACTCCAAGGAGGGAGATTTTAAGGGGGAAGAAAGAAAGAAATGTTTCATGTATCACATTTGCTTTTAGTGGTGGGAAATATACCACCATGACCATTTAAAACTAGCAGTATGACATCCTTAAATGAAGGATTGGAATTAGGGACAGGTAAAATGGGATCTGGTACTTTGAACAGGAAGCTAGGGTATATAGAGAGGAATTAGTTCCCATGGTTAACTGTCCCTCAGTTAATGTAAAGACTGTATTACACACACACACACACACACACACACACACACACACACACACACACA
>CAJQZJ010032856.1:320770-371295 GCA_907164525.1 Lophiomys imhausi
ACACACACACACACACACACACACACACACACACACACACACACACATACTCATAACATTTTTAATTTGCTCCTCTATCCATTTCTGGCTACTTTGGGATGGGCAGGTTCTTTTGTATCTATTTCTGGATACTTTGGGGTAAATTGACTCTTTTGTCTCTACTTCATCTCTTGTGTTGACTTATGCTACCTCTCTCTTCCTGATTATATTTGTTAGGTGGTTGATCTAAAAATTATATGTACATCTTTGTGTCATGAGTGGGTATGTGTGTGTGTTTGCATGCGTGTGCACACGCGTGTTTATGAAGACTTTTACCCAATCATTTTAATCATCAGATTAAATGTAAAAGTATTAAATTCTTACACTAAAATAAAAAATTAAAAAGCCTAATGCCTCAGTTATAGTAGTTACATGTGAAGTGATAAACAGCTGCACATGACTAACAGCTACCGCACTACACAGTGCAAATGCAAACATTTCCATCATCACAGAAAATCCTATTGCACAGCACTTTGTGGATGGTAACTAACTGAAAATGATGCAGGAGGTTGGCATGCTTCAGGATTAGGATTCTGTAATGAGGATATATAGGTGCCAGGCAGTATAAATGAACAAATACTTTAAGATAATTTGAATGTTTAGGAAAAACAGAGGGCTCATCAGGGAAGTAAATGTATCCATAGGATATCACACTCTCTTGTAAATAGTGTCTACTTGGACAAAATTGCCCCATCAGAGGTACTCAATTTATTCTAGATTGGTGGATAACTGTTATTGGGAAGATGAGAGACTAAGCTTCATCTACTGAAGCAAGAAACCAAGAAAAAGAAACAACTAATGTTTACAAGATTAGTACAGTGTATAGACATGTTTTGGGGAACATAAAAGCAGCCAGGATGGGAGGAAGTGGGGAAATAGGGTGGGAAGTGGGCTGGGCCAAGGCAAGGAGTGTTGTTTGTTGTTAACAGCTCAGATATATTTAATTATTAAAAACTGGTATTCTATTTAGGTAATAATAGTATAGACAATCACAGAATCTAATAGTTGCTTACTCTATTAATATTTGGTCATGACAGTCAATCAAGGAGCTAATGGGTCCACTGATAATTCACAGAGGCCTCGCTCCACAATGAAACCTGCTTAATGTATTACATAGCATATACTAGAAGAAAAGTAAAAATAAGTAAAATATAAAGAATGAAGAAATGCTGTCCAAAGGTAAGATGGAAAAGCTACATGTAGACAGTGCACACTGAGTCTTATGTGCATGAAGACAAAGGAAAGCAGAAAGCTACTATGTGGCCAGGAGTTTAAGGCAGATCATGAGCCTCTTCAGCAGCCTTCTTTTTCCTACACATAAGATACAGAGCTTGTACAAGGCCTGCCACATACAGTGTGGGAGGGGCAGATGCTCTGTAAATGACTTATAAAGGGTCATGGGACACCCAGCTCAGAGCTTCTGAGCATGCGCCTTCTCTCAGCGCAGTAGCCCACTCACATTCTTTGTGTAAGAGTTTGCAATCAAAGAGTGCCTTGGCTATAGGGACGAAGGAATGGCACAAAAAAATCATACCACACAGAAGATTTATTGGGGGTGGTATGCAAAAGGCTGGATCTGAAAGGGAGAGGGTGAGGGGAAGAGAAAGAGAGAACAGGTTGTGATAGTGTGGGCTTTATGGGGGGAGTATGGAGCATGCACATAGGGAAAACACACAACAGTGGTGATGTGGAAATGTGCCCCATTGGCCTTTGGTGATAGGGATGACTGAAGATGGGGTAGGGGTGGATGGGGCGCCTGGTTCTGGAATGTGGTCTCTTCTAACACTCTGAACTTCCCTTTCTTAACTTCTTTCTAGTTCTGTCACTGTTTTTCCCCAGCGCAATATTTGGACTAGGATACTAGAACCTGGAAACTTCACTGGTTCCCCTAGAACTTAGATCTTCACCTGTAACATGACTATTGTATAAGAGTGGCCCAGAAAGGCACTCAAAATTAGTTTTCTTTTCTCCCTTCACCCTGCTTCTGTACTCAATTTGGGAGCTTTCCACTGGCCAGAGGCCCCAGCCAGTAGGAGGGCCCCTGAGTTTCTTCCCTATACTCTGTCCTGTCCAGGAGCCTTCGCACATTCCAGGGTGTCATTATCCCTTCATGGCTCACTTGTCCCTTTTCCTTCCTCCCACCTATTCTAAGGTTTAGCAGAACTGTTGCCAGTCCTACATCTTGAGTCACAAGCCTGATGGCAGAACGCTGCGCCAGGCAGTTAACTGTCTGAATTGTTCAGGTGGTGAGAAACGACAGCAGGCAACTTTATACCCTGATCAAGAACTGCTGGGGCATCAGGAAAGATCAAGTTTGCAGAGGAGACATAGCACACTTGTTGAGGCCACAGGATTAACCTCTCTGCAATTTATACTGCTGACCTCAGAACACAGACTATGTAGACTGGTTCTCCCCTCTGCTTTTCCTCCTAACGCCCCGTTGTATGGAGATTAAAGTTCAGTTTTACTGAAGAGGAAAATGTTGGTTAGAGAGGTTAAGCCAATTATTCCAGCTGATAAGAGCAGGACAAAGAGGATTATCTCTCTTCCTGCTTTCCTGCACCATCCTGCATATACAGCAAGCTTCCATTGGTCAGCTAGAGGTGTCCGAGGTTTCCATTGGTCACCCAGCAGTGTCTGAGGGAGCCCAGTCTCATTAATATATCTTTCCAAGCTGACTTCTCCAACAACTAGATAATGGAAACAATCACTATTGGGAAGCAAATTAAAAACAAAAAACAAAAAACAAAAAAAAAAAACCCAAAACTTCAGGTTGTGAAAAAGGAACCACTTGTCTACACTCATCCTAGTGACTAGGAAACACAGATGTGGACTCGAAGTGGTGAGTCACTGTGGCAGCCTACAGTTATCTTCTGAAGAACTATGTCTCAATTAGGATAATTGAAAGTCACTGGAAGCTAGAACAGTGTTCCTTCTTGCCCAGAGATGCCACGTCTATTCTGTGACCTAAATCCCGAGTATGGGAATCGCTGCAGACGTCACAGTCTTACGTTATTCTTACCTTTCTTTCTTCACCACACTTTAGTCCTTTGCTCAGTCCTACTCGCCTGAATTCTAAAATAGCTCGAAAGTCTTTTTGTAGAATTAGAGCTATGAAAATGGGCTTTAGGGTCACACTGGCTAGGATGAAGACCAGCTCTGCCTCTTGTGTTTATGGGGCCATGTCCAGAAGTACATTGAAGGGCCCTGAAGCCCAATCCATATCAACAGTGACATGTCACACTTAATCTGCTCTCAATAGACAGTCTCCAAATAGCCTTTTGCTTTAGTTTCAAGTTTTGTTTCCCTGTTAAACTGTACATGTGATGTTGTTTGTTTACCCTCATTACTTCTTTGATTATGCTCTTTATATAATGTTTTTTTAAATGTTTATTTATTATGTCAAGTTACATCTCCATCACAGTGCCCCCTTTCCACCCCTCCCAGTTCCATCCTCCCACCCTCTCCTCCCTCTCCCACCCATCCCACTCCTCCAATGTGGAGTGTCCCTACAGATAAACCCCTTTCAGTTCAACAGTCATATGAGGGCTAAGAGCTTCCTCTTGCACTGGGGCCTTACATGGTAGCACCCCTAGGACAAATTGTCCCATTAATAGGTAACAAAGTCTATGTTTCTGATCCTTTTGGTGTGTTGGTTTAGGGTAGTTATCCTGTACTACATGGCTAAAATGCAATTATAAGTGAGTAGATGTCATGTGCATCTTTCTGAGTCTGGGTTAGCTCACTCAGGATGAGCTTCTCTAGTCCCATCCATCTGGCTGCAAATTGCATGATTTCCTTGTTTCTGATTGCTGAGGAGTATTCCATTGTGTAGATGTACCACAGGGTTTTCTTTTCTTTTCTTTTTTTTAATCCATTCTTCGGTTGAGGGACATCTGGGTTGTTTCCAGTTTCTAGCTATTACAAATAAGCTGCTATGAACATAGATGAGGAGATGTCCTTACGGTTTGGTGAGGAATTGTTTGGGTGGACACCCTCTTTATATAATCTTAAACACTGCTGACAATGAACAAAGCATAAAGTTTAGGAGGGCAAGCAAGGAGGAGGAAGTTTTAGGTGACCTCACTCTCTCACCCCCTGTTCCTGTTGTTGCCAAGTGTGGTGTCACACATCTTTAATCCTAGCATTTGAGTAGTTAAAGCAAGAGGATTATAGGCTAGTTTGGACAACATAGTGAGACCATCTTGATAAAGAAAACAAAACAAAAAAAGCAAAAAACCCAAAATAAACTATAAATCACTCTCTCAACAAATAGTTTCTGTTGTTAAACATCAAGAATGCCAACTTCTGTGTGTGGTTTCATTTACATTGCCTGGATTATTTTTAGCATAATAAAGCAGAATCTTCATTATTGCTCAAAATCTATTGTCTAGGTACATGACATTAACATATATCTCTTTTCGTGTTAGTGAAATGAGACATTTCTTCAGGTTCTGTTATTATTTAATTTCCTTAGAAAACCATTAAAAGACAGGGAATATCCTTTGGCTTATTGTGAAAATGATTTAACTCTCTATAGTCTTTCTTACCAATTTTACATAGAAGACTACAGAAGCTCTACCGTCTTTCCTCACCCAGCCCATTCCTTTAGGGGGAAAAAATCCCACTAAATTAAATATTGGCCACATTAAAAAAATTGTACTGAAATTGACCCTCTGACCTTCCTCCCCCAGTATCGAGGACTGAACCCAGGCCCTCACAAAGGCTAGATAAGCATCCTGCTATTGACTTTTATCCCCAGCCCCATCTGTGTGCCTGCAGAGGAGACCTATTGCTCCTTCAGCGAGGTCTGGGTGCTTTCTGGTGCCCTTGGATTAGTCATATTCTGCATCACTTTTTGCTTCATCCAACAAACTGTTTCAGTAGTCACGGCAACATTTTCATATACCACCCAGACACCCTGACTTACTGCGATGAGAACAAAAATCTCACTGGCTGAGTCCAGTGTCTCCTCGGAGAAGTAGAGCAAGAGGGAATCATTTCTAAGTTTCACTGTAAGAGCCACCACCAACAATAGGGTTTCCTCTGTAGAGAGTGTGGATCTGGGGGTGTGAAACTTTCAGCGTCTGTGTTGAATGGCTGAGACACTAAACATGTCCTTGTCTTGTGCCTGATTCGGCTGACCAGGAAGCTCCCCACAACCCCAGGACAATGAGCAGCATTGTGAAAGCTGGGCCAGGAGGTATAGACAAGGGTATTGGCTTTTTCCATGACTAAGTAGGAAACTCCAGGCAAATCTGTTCATTTTATCAATACGGGTTTACTCATCTTTAAGACAGAACTGGGTTCAATCTTCATGTGTAACATTGTAATTACTACTACATAATCTACTTAGGCTGCTCTGAACACAAAATGACAGAGCCTGTTGTTTAGTTACAGCTCAGGCTATGGCCGTTGGTTGGTCAGTCAGCTATACGCAGGGGTCTAGGCTTAAGTGAACACACTGAGACAGGGACAGAAGGAGGCGAACATGTGTTAACGAGGATGGAGTGGGTTGCTAAAAGGACACTTTATGTGGGACTCTAATGGCCCAGGGTTATGGAGGGATTGTTGTGGAAACTTCAATCCTGGATACCTCAAAACTTGAGGACAGCAGGCGTTGGCTCCCTAACCCCTCAATCTGGTACCACAAAGCTGGCTCCCCCCACCATCAAGAATGAATGATAGCCCCTGAGTATGCAGATAAAGCATCTTCCAACACCTCTGCCCTGGCCAAAGATACACAGCCACACAAACCTTGCCCCAGAGACCCTGGCCACCTCCCCAAGGACTGAGCCAGTTCTCAGAAAACAGCTGTTCCTTGGTGTTTTCTTTGCCCACACATTTACTGCCGACTGAGACCCTGCATTCACCCATGCCCAGGGCCTGACTGTCCCAGGGAGAAGTGGATACAGGCAGCAACTTTAGAAACCAGAGGCAAACTTTACCAACTTCAAAGCTTCATCCAAGGTTTCTTTGGGCCCGAGAAGTACCACGTATGAACTAAGTATCCTAAAAATATTGATACCACTTAAGGTTGGGTCTTTCTTGCCTCACTGTGCACATACTATCAATGGAAAATTATTTCATACTTGCTTTTTATCCATATAAGTGGCTCTTTAATTAATTTTTGAGGTAGGATCTCATTGTGTAGCCCAGACTGGCCTCAAATTCATGATCTTTCTGCCTCAGCGTCCTGAGGGCTAAGAGTAGAGATGTACTACCATGCCTGGTCATAATCTTTATTTTTATTTTAACTCATCTGTGTCCTTTTCTATGACTTCTGGTCTATGACACTGTTTCTTCATTGGTTTTAATTCCAGTCTTCCAGCATGGTTTCTGACCAGAATGAACATGGGTTCACATTTACACAGGAGCAAACAAAGTAAACACACAGCCTGCCAGAAGATGCCGCACTCTAACCCCTGTGCCTGTAGAACCACCAAGGAACGCATTCTATCAGAGATCTCTTGTATTTGTGTGCCACAGCAAACTGCCAACCCACTTGGGGAAATAAATATTCGAATAGTTATTTTGTTTTCCAATGGCTTCATTTGCCAGTTATGCACTAGTCGTGGACATAGCCTTTTACAACATGATGTGTCCTGCAACACAGTATTGAATAGATGTATTTCTGTGACCTGATTTCTTACATTAAATAATATTTGAACCGGTTTGTGTCATGATTTTCTTTTATAGGAGAAAATGCCACATAATGCGAGTTAAGGCAATGGGAGCCTCTATTTCATTGCCCAGCACTATAATCTATTAAGCCTGAGATATTTTCAGGGAATTGCCTTAAATCCTTTGGTGGTTTAAAGTAGCTTCAGAAGGATTAGTGGCTTAGAGGTAATTGTTATTGCTAATATTTTATTTGAAATGTCCTGTTCAGCAAAGGTAATGTGACATTTTGCTCACTGGAAACGCTGTCTTTCTAGGAAAAAGGATGAGTCAAAAGGTCAGTGCCCAGGAGGGAGAGAGGGAGGGAAATGCTTGTGTGAGACAAAGGACAAGGGGTTGAACTGAGGGGACCTGTGCAAGTTAGCTGAGTTAGAGCTGCCTTCATGTAGACCTTGGGGACCTAGAATTTTAATTGTATGGGAATTGTGAGATTAATCTTGACGGTTAATCAGCTCTAGAGAAATGTCTGGGTTTTACTTTGAGTAAGGAGAATGAAGCATATTGTAGTCGTCTTTGTGGGCTTTTTCTCTTCTGACAGGGGCATGTTGGTGCTCTTCAGAGCCCATCTCTGTCTCTGCAAAGGATCTCAAATGGAGATTGCTCCAGAAATCACTTGGAGGCAGCTGTTTCAAAATACATACTCCTTGGACTTTACTTCTAATATCTCTGATCCAGAGTTCTGAGATAGCCCCAGAACTATGCATTATAACAGATGGCACCAGGGATTTGTACATGGGGATTTCTAGGGCCCACAGACTCCCAATCTCTTTCTTGTCTATCCATCATACCATGTTTTCCAAATTTCTCTCTATACCAAAAATGCATCTAACTTATAGATCCCTGCATCAAAATGGTAGTCAAAATGTCTTTTTTACTATCAAAAGACTTGAACATTTGAAAGAAAATTCAGCAACCTTTTCCTAGGCCTTTCCCTCTCATTAGCTCCCGGGTTTTCAGTCCTCCTATCTTCATCTTGTCTTAGCCTTTCTCATCTCTACCTCAAGATTAACCATCTAGCAACAGCTCAGTGAGTAGCCTCTTGGCATTTGTTCTTCAATCTGCTCTCTGGAGAGAGAGGGACCCTTTCAAAATGGTTGCTTTAGAGCTGCACCCATCCCACAGAGACACTTGGGTGACTTCCCATTATCTTCAAGGTTAGGATTCCAGACTTCCCTTTGGCTCACTTCAGTGACCACTTGCTGCCCTCGTCTCACAGCACTTTCTTTCTAGCACTGTGTTTGAGCCCCGACTTGAGCTCCCCAGAACTTCCACACTTGACTTCTGGCATGGTGTGGTCTTCAGCTCTGAACCGATATTTCTCTTATTCCTTTCCTCCATTCCAGTGAACTCTCATGTCCCCTTTAGATGACACTGCAAATTCTGCACTTATGATTGTCTTCCTACCTACCTCAGGTTCCCTTATAATACAGCCTCTGAAACAGGGTATATTGTGTTTACTTTCCCAAATGTTTGATAAATGTCTGTCTTCCTCTAAGCCTGAAGGTCCACCAAAGAGCATTTGGGTGCTCTTTTGCTCCCAATTATAGCCCCGGCGTCTCTTCCAATGCTTATTACATGGGATAACTCAATAAATGCTCACTGAATGGATGCCTACTGGCTCAATGAATGGATGTGCATTGTATAGAATTATCTCATTTTAACAGAGAGATCACAGACAGGAAAATCACAGTGGGACTAGGAGAGACAGAAATTGAAGATGTCAGGCAGCTAAATTGGGTTGCTAAGGTCATTAGCTAGCTAATTAAGGCAGGTAGGACAACATAATTATAACTTTTAAGCACAACCATTAAATGTACCCAAACTTTGTATTCAGGTATATAATTTTAAGCTTGAGTTGACTTTTCAGTGACAGATAGTTAAGACTTTCTGAAAAATAAGAGCGATCCTGATTAATAAATTATTAGATTTCACCCCAAATTAAGAATATTTAGAATAATAAATGCTTTTCAGTTTAAATGGGGTCTCATATTAGGTGTCATCTTGCTGGGCCATTTCCCTCAAAGCTTCTGAACCCAGCCTATGTGGAGCTCTGCAACGTTTACCTGCACACCTGCCGATAATTCCTCTACTCAACTTTGACACTTGCTCTGGAAAGATTTGCTACACATGTTCTGAGCTTCTGGAATCTTCTGAATATGCAATAGCTGGATGCATTTGTTAACTTAGTTGGCACTTTAGGTTACCCAGACTCTACCAATGAACCTTGATTTACTTGTTACAGCGTTGTGGTACTTTCATCTGAGGAGTCCAGATAGTTTTTAAGTGGTAATTCCAAACTAATGAGAGAGATAAATGCAAAAAGACCTCCTAAATCAAGGCCATTGGGAGAACGGGTGGAGAGGGTGACATAAGGTGCAGGCCATGTTTTGTTTTGTTTTGCCTTTTGAAATAAATGTTTATTGTGATAAAAATCCATATAGCATAACATTTATCATCTTAACCTCCTATAAGATTACAATGCAATAGATTAAACACATTTCACTAGTCTTTTTCTGGAGTCTGATTCTATTTACTATATACATGCTGATACAATGTGAGCACACCTGAAGTTATTACTTCAGGTTACATCTCCATCACAGTGCCCTCTTTCCACTACTCCCAGTCCCACCCTCCCACCCTCTATCCCCTATCCCTTCCAACCCACTCCTCCAGAGTGGAGTGTCCCTACATATCAGTCTCTGCCTCAGTTCAGCAGTCATATGAGGTCCAAGAGCCTCCTCATACAGTGGGGGCCTACAAGGCAGCACCAGTAGGGTAAAGTGTCTCATTGACAGGTAACAAAGTCTATGTTCATGTTCCCTTTGGTCATGTTTTAAAAGTAAAAACACATGCACTATTAGCTCAGCTTTAAAACATGTTCAAAGCCTAGGACACTTTGAATTCTGTTTCTGATGCTACAAGACTCAACCTAAGAGACAAAAGTAATTATTTCAACATGCCAGGACCATGAAAGGAAATCTCAGACTGCAAATACCGGGAGGTCTGGAGAAACACCTGGCTTCTTGTCTATGAACATCCAATGGGATCCATTTGCAAAGAATGGGGGAAAATTATATCCAATATTTCCTATGTGAGTACACCATTACTGTGTTAGAGACTCTCTTCTTACATACTGTAGGACTCCAAGTAGTTCTTTTTGTTTTCCACTCAAAAGAAAAGATCATGCAGGGAACACAAATGCTAAGGATTATATATAATATGAAATACATAGACCAAAACCACTAGAGAAAAGATAGTTTTAGGAAACAGAGATCATGTATAATTTGAAAACCTGAAGAAATATGGAATCTCCTAAGAGATAAAAGAAAATATTGTATCTCTGAAACAAGAATAGCATGATCCAAAAAAGAAAGCATCAAGGAACTAAAGGGAATTCCTGAAATGAAAACAGCAGCAACAAATGATAGCAGAAATAAAAACTAAACAGGAGGCTAAGAAATATAAAGAAACACGTTGTGAAAATATGATGAAGGCAGGAGATAAATTATGAGACAATTAGAGACCATGTCAAGGGAGCAAAGCCCAAGTAACAAAATTCTAGAAAGAAAGTAAGATAAAGAGGGAAGAATGAAAAGACAGACTTTTCCAAACCAGAAAGAGACATCCAATGCCCATTACAGGACTCAAAATAAAGCATATTCTTACTGGCTTAGCACTGAGGGCAGACCATACTGAAATGATATATATACATACAAGTAACATGTGGATTGATCAGGAATATATACACCACATATATATGTGTATATATGTAGTATATATGTGTGCATAATATATTATATAGTTATATAATTATACATATTATATAATATATATTATGCACACACATATATGTATATGTAATATGAGAGAGAGAAAGAGACCATGAATTTGAGAGCAAGAGCAGGATAGGGACTCATGGGAAGGGTTGAAAGGAATGCAGGGAATGGGGAAATGATGTAGTTATATTTTAGCTTAAGAATTAAAGACAAAAAACATAAACAAACAAAAAAACAACAAAAACTCAACACTGAGGGTAAGAGAACAAATAAAAGCTACCAAGAGAGAAAATCATTTTTGGGCTGCCAACACCCAGAGGCACTCTGAGACTGGCACCTGATGGCCATCCCAGCCTGGGAATCAGTTTTCCACAGATCCTCTTGGTGACTCAGCCTTCCCTCCTCTGGCCTGGGACTCAGGTAGGTGATCCTCATTCTCCTTCCCGTCCTCCATGATTAAGTAGGCTTCATCTCAGGGATGTAGGATGGTTCAACATACGTAAACCAATAAATGTAATCCACCCTATAAACAGATTGAAAGACAAAAACCACATTAGCTGCGGACAAAACCCAACACCCTGTCATGATAAAAATCCCAGAAAGACTAGGGATACAAAGAACACAACTCAACATAATAAAGGCAATTTACTGCAAACTCACAGTCAGCATCAACTTAAGTGGAAAGAAAATCAAAGAAAATCCACCAAAATCAAGAACAAGAGAAGGTTATCCACTTTCTTCATACCTATTCAATATAGCTAGGACAACCAAAAGAGCTCAAGGGGATACAAACAGGACAAGAAGAAGTCAAAATATCTTCGTTTGCAGATGATATGATTGTATACATAAATGACCCTAAAAATTCCACCAGAAAACTCCCACAGTAATGAACACTTTCAGCAAAATATCAGAATACAAAATCAACTCACAAAAATTAGTAGTATTCCTATATACAAATTACTATGAGATTACTATATACAAATTGAAATGAGAAAGAAATTAGGGAAACAAGGCCTTTCTAAAGCCTCAAATAGTATAAAATATCTTGGGTAGCTCTAACTAAGTTAATGAAAGACTTGTATAATAAAAACTTCAAAACATTGAAGAAAGAAATTGAAGAAGATACCAGCAGAAGGAAAACTCTCCTTTGCTCATGGATCTGTAGGATTAACATAGTAAAACTGGACATTCTACCTAATCAGTCTACAGATTCAATGAAATCCCCATCAAAATTCCAAGGTAATTTTTTACAGAACTTGAAAGGACAACTTTCAGCTTCATATAGAAACATCAAAAATCTAGGAATGTTAAAACAATCCTTAACTATGAAAGAACTGCTGAAGATATTGCCATCCCCAGCCTCAAATTGTACTACATAGCTATAGTAATAAAGCCAGCATGGTACTGGCATAAAAAACAGATATGTTTATAAACCACTTGCCATTTACAACATTTTAGAAATGGTTTAGATTCTTAGGAAGAGATTTAGAGTTGACTTAGTGGTAAGTACATGAAACACTAAGCAATTACACAGATATATACACACATAAGTATAGATTTAATTCCCTTGATGTTAGAATGTTATTTAAGAAAAGAAACCAAGGCTCAGGGAAACAGTTTTTAAAGTTCAAACATCTTTAAAAGCGCTTATTTATCTTGGTGTTATGGATATGTGTGCACATGCCACGGCACACATGCGGAGGTCAGAAGACAGCTTGTGGAAGTTGGTTCTCTCTTTACAACAAGTGAAGCCCAGGGATCAAACTCAGGTGTGGACTTGGCAGCAGGAGCCTTTTTTAACCACCAAGGCATTTTATTGGCTCTCAGAAAATTTAAAGTTATAATAACGTAACTAAGTGTTCCAACCAAAGTTATGGAATAGCTTTACAGCTAACTCTGAGCTTGAAAATTGCAACAACTCATGGTTAAGTGGGGAGAATAAGAGACAGAGGGAAGTGCATAGAAAGTGACGAAAATCAAGTAAAAATGTATAAACATATTTTGGGGGCAAGGGATGAAAAAGCAGAAATAATTGTTATAATGAATGTCTTATAGAAACAAGTCTTTAAATTATGTGTATGTGTCTTTCATGAAAAATGAGAACCAAGTTAACATATAAGGAGAGCATTTTGGAAACATATTAAGAAATCAAAAGCGTTGCTGGATGCAAAGGGATCAAGACTGGCTTTGTGTGTCCATGTGCAAACACCCAATTAGATAACTCTCCATGGGCTTGCCTCTAAATCATCTTTGTGACTCAGGGTGGTTTGATAATTCTGAGGTCTTAATCATGGCATCACTTCATCACCAGGGAATGGATGCCTAGAGCTCCCGTGATTAAAAGTAATTGCTATGCCTACTGTTGAGGCCTCCTTCCTGTACCTACTAAAAAAATAAAACTTAAAGCCACACACATGTTAAATGCATTGCAGAGCCTTTAAAATGTAAGAATATGGCTCTGCATTGTACTCCAGTTACCTGTGGCTAAAATAGTTCACTTGGCTATTTATCACTTAGTCCCCCAAGCCCTAGACGCAGGTGGGAAGCAGATTGAGCTATCTGAAAACTCCACTAATTGCAAATATATAAAACCTGTCTTCTTTTACCATCTTTTCCCCCCAAAATAAAACTTATTTTCTCTTTTCTAAAGCCTACATAAAGTAAACATCCCAAGTAAAATTAGCATTTAGAATATACACCACCTCCAATGATCACTGACCCATTAGTTATCCATCCAAAGCAGCAGATATTAATGACTTTGAAAAAACAACTTTGTCTGGCTTCCTAAAGTCCCTTTAGAGACTTCAGGAGAGCACAGTGAAAACACAGAAAACTTCTTTATTCTTGAGGAGACTCTCCGAGCACATTTTTTTGTTGTTCATAATTGGAGGGTCCTTGAATATTGTTGCCATGTAGGTTTATGAGTGGACATTGCTATAATCATCTTCAGTAACTACCTTGTCCTCTGCTCCTGACTTGATCACATTTCTGCAGATGGCATTCCCCAAACACCCATGAAATGTTAAACAGCACTGATGAAGACCTGCCCACACCTGGCCTAAGATGGGGTGGATGTATTCTCAGCTTCTTCCACCTTCTTGTGTGGTCAGTGTCTACATAGCTATCGTGGCTGCAGCAGTGAATTTGATACACAGGATCACAAAAAGAAGGTATTGGAGTAGGAAGAGGAGGAGCAGCAAAAAGAAGAAGATGAGGAGAATGAAGAGAGGAGAAGGTCAGTAGCAGCTTATAGAAGCTGAAATGATATAAACACTTTTATGCCTATCATTAGTGTGACCAGCAGAGGCAAGGGTCAAGAGAATGCTGCTTGGCAAATCTGGGGCATTAAGATTAGGTAACCCAGATACTTTATTGCCTAGGCAAAGAGTCCTTGCATGGTTCAATCTTTCTATAAACTAGTGACAACCTATTTTGGTTTCCAATAATATATTTTCATCAACATGTGGGTTTTATTCCTATTATTATCCTCCACCATCTTTTTATATTGCTTGTCTTAGAGGCACACAACCCATCATTCGACCCACATTAAATCCTCATCCAGACTGATGGCGTAGGTGGTACATTATTGAATCTAGGCATGTGGGACTTGAGAACAGACTTTAGTGACATGAATAGACTTCGGGTTGTCTTTTCTAGGGGATGGAGTGACAATGTTCTGGCTAAGCACTGACAATTTTGAGACTGTTTGTGTGAGGGGTGTTGTCCATGTGTACACATGTTGATTATCCAAAGTCATGTTGCAGATATATAGTGCATGATCCTTTTATTCTCTTTACCAGCATAAATAGACTTGTGACTGGATGAAATTTCCTCTCTTCCTTTTCCCACAAACTTCTGAGAAGGGTTATGATCAACTCAAATCCTGTGATTCTTGTCATGATTGTTCTGAGAGAGCTTGTCAATAGTCTCAAGCCCCCTAAGTCCCCAACAACAACAAAAGCCAAATAATCTTTTGGTTGTTGTTGTTGCCCGTGAGCCCAATATTTTCTCCTGGCATATAAGTAGGGCGAGTGAGTATTTTAATTGATGCTCCAGAAGGTTCATTAACTCCTACTTATTAGATATTTTAGTGCATAACATGAGTTAGTGGTAGTGGGATGAAACTAAAAACAAACAAAGATATTGTGTTCGAGCCTTCAAGAAGCTTAAGTGAAAGGACAGAGATCTCATAAAACAAACCAATGAACACTGGAGGTGCTATTGGTTCATGAGTTTCATGTCAATATTTGAATAAAGTGTCTAGATAAGACTTACCCCAAGTCACAGACCTCGTAGAAAGTGACAGTTCCATTTATGTAAGCGTGGTAGCTTCAGGGATGCATTGTTGTGATTTAATTGCAAAGTTGTCTCAAAAATATGTCAGAACATGCAGATGAAAAACTAAGGAGAAATAGCTGCTCAAATCATTACTGGATTTTTATTTTATTTTATTTTATTTTTTGCATTCTTGTGAGATGGATTTTTCCCCCCTCTGTCCTCGTGACTCTGGCAGTTACAAGATTTCCCAGATCTGTAGGTGCAGTGAAGTCTTTGAATTTCTAGTATTACTGACATTATCAGAATGTATTTTTGAGTAAATAATATCAAATGCTTTTCTGATTTCTTAAGTGTATTTTTCAGAAACATCCTCAGGTTTTGTTCCCTGTGGCAATATAACTGTTATATCTACCTTCTTATTAACTGTATCATCTCTTTGAAATTAGAAAGGAGTGGGCCAAAAACAGATGCAGATATACTTAAAAATGAAATAGCAGGTGTTTTGGGCCAGGCATTTGGAAGGATAATTGTAGCCACTCTGTGGAAAAAATGGCAAAGAGATAGGTGGAGTTTTCTATTAAAGAAAAGAAAAACTAAGCAACAGCTTTTTAAAAAGGTAGCCTAAAGTGAAGACCATGGCGCTATCTAGGAAGAGCTATTTGATGATAAAATTTACAGAGTTAAGATTTGCCTTTGAGCAAAAAATATACGTTAAAAATATGTACATTTATATTAGATACAGATTTGGAAGGCACACATTATTCTTAAAAGCTCAAAGTCTTGTTCAATGCCATATATCCATTTAGTAGACATGTTGATATTATATTTTATCTTATTTGTAACTTAAATTCCATGGTGGTGAGGTGCAGAACGACACGAGGTGAGGTGAGCCCTTTTCTACCGGAAAGCACAGCTATCTAACCACACAGACCCAGCTGTAACTTTTCTTAGGGAAAAACTAAATAAAATAAAAAATAAAACAATCCTGGGAGAGAGAACTACTAAACAAACAAATCAATAAGCAAACAATAGATAAAAAGACTAAAAAATAGAAAAAAATATAACTAATATATAAAAAATAAATAAAAAATTAAAATTAAAAATAAGAAGTCTATGTCCAGTTCCCTTTGGTGTGTTAGTTGTAGTATCGATACCTTCTACTATATAGCTAAAATCCTACTATAAGTGAATAGATGCCATATGTGTCCTTCTGAGTCTGGGTTAGTTCACTCAGGATGAGCTTTTCTAGTTCCATCCATTTGGCTGCAAATTGCATAATTTCATTGTTTCTGATAGCTGAATAATATTCCATTGTGTAGATGTACCACAGTTTTTTAACCCATTCTTCGGTTCAGGGACATCTGGGTTGTTTCCAGTTTCTAGCTATTACAAATAAGGCTGCTATAAACATAGATGAGGAAACTTCCTTATGATTCCGTGAAGAGGCATTTGGGTGTACACCCAGAAGTGGTATGGCTAGGTCCTGAGGCAGAGCTATTCCAAGTTTTCTAAGATCTCGCCAGACTGACCTCCATAGTGGTTGCACAAGCCTGCATTCCCACCAGCAATGGAGTAGGGTACCCCTTTCTCCACACCCTCGCCAGCATGTGCTGTCATTTGAGTTTTTGATCCTAGCCATTCTGACAGGTGTGAGATGGAATCTCAGAGTTGTCTTGAGTTGCATTTCTCTGATGATTAAGGATGTTGAGCATTTCTTCAAGTGTCTCTCAGCCATTAGGGATTCCTCCTTTGTGAATTCTCTATTTAGCTCTGTCCCCCATTTTTTGATTGGATTATTTGGTTTCTTGGCATTTAATTTCTTGAGTTCGTTGTAGATTTTGGATATTAGCCCTCTGTCAGATGTGGAGTTGGTGAAGATTTTCTCCCAGTCTGTAGGCGGCCGTTTTGTTCGAATGACAGCGTCCTTTGCCTTACAGAAGCTTTTCAGTTTCATGAGGTCCCATTTATTGATTGTTGATCTCAAGTCCTGAGCTGTTGGTGTTCTGTTCAGGAAGTTGTCGCCTGTGCCAATTAGTTTGAGGGTTTCTCCCACTTTTTCTTCTAGTAGATTTAGTGTGACCGGCCTTATGTTAAGGTCTTTGATCCACTTGGACTTAAGTTTTGTACAAGGTGATAAGTATGGGTCTAGCTTCATTCTTTTACAAATGGACATCCAGTTGGACCAGCACCATTTGTTGAAGATGCTGTCCTTCTTCCATTGTGCCGTTTTGGCTTGTCAAAAATTAGGTGTTCATAAGTGTGTGGGTCTATTTCTGGATCTTCAATTCGATTCCATTGATCTACTGATCTGTTTCTATACCAATACCATGCTGTTTTTACAACTATTGCTCTGTAGTACAGCTTGAAATCTGGGATGGTAATACCTCCAGATGTTTTTTTATTGTACAGGATTGATTTAGCTATTCTGGGCTTTTTGTTGTTCCATATGAAGTTCAGACTAGCTCTTTCCAAGTCTATAAAAAATTGTGTTGGTATTTTGATAGGAATTGCATTGAATCTATATATTGCTTTTGGTAGGATGGCCATTTTTATTATGTTGATCCTATCTATCCATGAGCATGGGAGGTCTTTCCATCTTCTAAAGGCCTCTTCCATTTCTTTCTTCAGGGGCTTGAAGTTCTTGTTGTACAGGTCCTTTACTTGCTTGGTTAGAGTTACCCCCAGGTATTTTATGTTGTTTGTGGCTATTGTGAAGGGGGTTGTTTCCCTTATTTCTTTCTCAGCCCATTTGTTTGTTGTATAAAGAAGGGCTTCTGCTTTTTTTGAATTAATTTTGTATCCAGCCACTTTGCTGAAGGTGTTTATCAGCTGTAACAGTTCTCTGGTGGAATTTTTGGGGTCGCTTATGTATACTATCATATCATCTGCGAATAGGGATAATTTGACTTCTTCGTTTCCGATGTCTATTCCCTTGATGTCCTTTAGTTGTCTTATTGCTCTAGCAAGAACTTCAAGTACTACATTGAAGAGATATGGTGAAAGTGGACATCCTTGTCTTGTCCCTGAGTTTAGAGGAAATGCTTCAAGTTTCTCACCATTTATTTTGATGTTGGCCACTGGCCTGCTGTATATTGCCTTTATTATTTCTAGGTACGGCCCTTGTATGCCCATTCTCTCCAGAACTTTTAGCATGAAAGGGTGTTGAATTTTGTCAAATGCTTTTTCTGCATCTAGCGAGATTATCAGGTGGATTGCTCCCAGGCAATGAGACACTTTTCACTGATGGTACTGCTTCATAGATCCCCAATGAATGAAGAGGCTCTTGGCCCTCATACGACCTCTCAACTGAGATGAGGGACTGTTATATAAGGACACTCCACCCCAGAGAAATGGGATGGAAGGGTTAGGAGGTAAAGAAAAAAAATGAAATGTGATGTTTTGGCCGTTTATTACTAACTGTCATGAACTGTTTAGGATAATTAAGAAATGCAAACTAATGGTTATGCAAGCCAGTCATTCTGTTAGGTACTATGACAGCCTATTATAGTTACTTGCTAAGCTAATCAGAAATAAACCTGCTAAGAGACAAGCAACATCTGCTTACCCTAATATAAGAGATAGATAGGGCCTCTTCAAAAACCTCAAGAGATCTGCAGAATATGGCATTCAAAGATGTTTTCGCAACTTTAGATTTTTTTTATATCAAGACATATCAACTCCTGACAGCACCCCATATTCTCCTCCAAGTAGAAGATGAGCATCGAAGAATCTCCAGTGGGAGATCATTGAATTAGTCGCAAGCCTATCTCTTGGTAGGAAAAGCCCCTTGCTCCAACTGTAGACAGAATGCTGTCCAAAAAGGACAAAACCTGGAAGCAGGTAAGTCGACAGCCTAGCTCTGCCAAGACAGGGTAGGTAAGTCCTCCATAACCCCTGCTCTACAATCAATGTCTGTCAGAGAAGTGGGGCCAAACAACTGAAGAGCGATGCTGTAATGTATGGAGAAAAATGGGAACTGTCCAGGCAGCCACTGGTTATGTCATTTCTTAGTTTGGGAAGCTGCAGACCCTGTACTTCCTATAAAATCAGATATATTTATCCCTCTCAGGTCTCTGAGGTGATTGAAGAACAGATAGATAAAGTCTCATAATTAAATTTTGAGTTGTTTAGGAGTCAAGAGAGTGTTATACATCTAAGAAGATACTTTTAAAATTGTGTTGCAATTAGTATGAATGTTGAGTCAGATATAGAACTTTAAACTCATGGAAATGTTTAGATAGTAGAATATTAAAGTCAGGTACCAAATACATATGGACTGGTCATTGGGAATGTACGTTAAGCCATATAACCCTCATAACTGTGGCCTAATTACCTCTGTTGTACTGTATTGTATTATTGTATTTATTATTATAAGAGAAAGAGCCATTTGTTGGACTGAAAGGAGAAACTGTAGGGGGAAATAAGATATACCTTAAACTTAAAAGAAAAAAAAAGGGAAGAGGATGGGGGGTTGAGGGTGGGAGGGTGGGACTGGAGGGGGAATAGGGAGGGGACTGCGATTGAGATGTAACTTGAAGAAATAAAAAAGAAAGAAAATAAATAAAACAACCCTCAAGAAGAAATGGAAAAGCTTGCAGTCCCTCTAACAAAGCAACATCAACAATAAAATCTCTATTTTCATACCATAAAGAGCTCATGTAAACTATTAAATGACTTGTTTATAGAGAATGTGTTAATTGCCCCCTCTTCTTTTTTCAATCTGTCTTCACTTTTTATACATTTATTTATTATTTCAAGTTACATCTCAATCACAGCACCCTCTCTCCTCCCCTCCCAGTCCTACCCTCCCACCCTTATTCCCTCTCCCACCTATCCTACTGCTCTGGGGTGAGGAGCCCCCACTATCAGCCCCCCCCACAGTTCATCAATCACTCATGTGGGGCTAAGAGCTTCCTCTTACTCTGGGGCCCAACATGGCAGCTCCACTAGGGTAAACTGTCCCACTAACAGGTAACAAATTCCATGACTGAGCCTTCTTCATTTTTATGTGATATTTTTGAGTGACTTATTAAAATGGCCACAGTACATAGATGGTGACTTTACATGCATGTTTCATAGATGTCCCTCTGCTCTTCTTCATAACTGTGTCTTTTATCTTTACAGATGGTCAGCATTTTTACAAAAGCCAATCTAACATTCTTGCGCTTGCCTTAGAGGCATGCTTTTTCTAACAGTAATTAGCAACGCTACAATAAAGAATATGGTTAATTTCTCAGGCAACATAACTTGCATTGATTTAATAAATTTGAGGGTTAACTTTAAATTGTTTCTGTAATAATTATTTAGCATTCACCACCAAGTGTGCACTGGTCAGCTTGTGCTCTGGGGAATTCCATATCTGTCTCATATATTCAGTTCATCTTTTTGCAACTATATTGGCCAACCTGAATATTTCTCTGTAGTATGCCTGGTTGGTTATGTTGAGAAAGCAGCTACTCTCTGGGGGCTAATGCCTCATCTCCACCAATCACTATGCGGTTCATGATTCATTAGGTGTGCTGGCTAGATTATTTAACTTAATTCAATATAAATTATTTAATTCCTCCCGCCTTCCTGGTGTTCAATATGAATGAAACAATTATTCCTGGACAAAAATCATCCAAATAATACTACACAGTTTTACCAAGCCCCAAGATAGCCATTAAATCCCAGCTAGCCACTGCTTTACATAAAGTTTGCATGCTGAGTTTTTGAGGGAATAATATTCCTGAAATTGTTTGGATTCAGTAAGATTATTCTATTCTATATTTAATGAGAGAACATCCCAATTACATAGCAACATGAGAAATCACAAAATATTTCTAGGTAGCAACTTTGCCCTGGTTTTTTGTCTGTTCTTCTCCATGGGGGAAAGGAAGAACTCTGGGATTTTTTTTTTTTGTGATTGTTTTATTTTGTTTTTATGCCAAGATAGCTGCTGGGAACTGTTCTTACACGCTCATCCCAGTTCTTGCTCTCATGTCTAACTGGTCAGTGGCTGGTGAGCAAAGGATGATCCTCTGGTGTGATAATTTTCTGTCAGCATGATAAAATACCCGAGGTAATCAACTTACAATGAGGGCTTATTTTGTTTTATTTTTTTATTATTTTTAGTTGTGTGTATATGTGTGCATGCAAGTGCAGTGCCCATGGAGGTCAGAAGAGGTTATCAATCTCCCAGACCTGGAGTTACAAGTAGTTTTGTGCTGCCTGATGTGGGTGCTGAGTCTTCTGCAAGAGCCTGAAGTGCTCTTAACCATGGAGCCATCTCTCCAGTCCTGAGGAATGGTTTATTTTAGTTGTCATTTCAGTCTGTGGCCATTTGGGCATTTGGGGCTGTATCTGGGCAACACATCATGGTCGGGGGAACATGGTGCAGGAAACTGATCTGTTCATGGCATCTAGGAAGCAGAGAGAGAGAGGGGGCGGGGCAAGGATGGAAATGACCTAACTTCCTCCCACAAGGCACCAGGTATGAGCTTCCACCTCCTCCTAGTGGCATCACTGACTGCTGACTAGTCTTTTGATATATAGGACTTTTGTAGACCCTTACCTAAGCTATAGGAGCTTGTATATGTTTCGTGCTCAATGTAAGTTATATGACATTCTACCTGGTGTCTGTTGTTGTGGGTTGGGTGCCATGGAAGCAAGTCTTTGAGACAGAAACTGTAGGATTTCTTCAGTTGGGGTCGGTGGGGGAGAAGCTCCAGTGCATACCACTGTGACTGAGGCTCAGTCAGTGCCACAGAACACTGTGGAGCTGGCCTGGCCTTCACAGATGTCCTGAGTTGGAACAGAAGGTTTGTGCCTTTGTTCCTCTGTCCCAGCCACTCGTCAGCTGAGAACTGCTTCCCCAGATGGGTATGATCCCATGAATTTTTAGCACGCTTGCAGCAACTTAAGTAGTTCTGTGCTAATGAGACATCCTGGGGGACCCTTGATCTTCTACCATCTTTCTATGGAAAACCTGGGTGAGGAATATGCAAGACAGAAAACCAGGAGGCACTGCATGATTTCCTTGACATAGTATCTGCATTCTGTTCTTGCAATGAAGCTCAGCTTCAATCTGTAGAAACACAGCAAATGCCCTTCTTTGCCCTTTCCTTGCTCTCCCACCTTTGTCGTGTACAAGGCCAGGGATATAGAAAGGTAGGCCCTAGAGAATTCTTACTCTGGAGAAGCACAAACCATGGAGTTCAATTCCTGAGGGACGAAGCCTGAAACATGAGAAGTGATATTACTGACCTCTACCTAGAGATCCAGGAGTAAAACAGCACCTGAGAAAAAGAAAGGAGGAACCAGAAAGAAGCAATTCAGTTTGAGGGGGCTCTAGGTTGTAGACAATGGCTTCTTTCTTCTACTCATTACTCCTTACTGAAGACAGAAAGGGGCATCTGGGCACTCACAGTGAGTGGTCTTTCTCTAGTAGGCTGCACTCTGTCACTATCTTCAGTCTCTAGAAAGTGTCTTATAGCGTCTATGGGGAGGCTGAGATGACCTGTATATCCTCCTGCCTTAGCTTCCTCTTGCATGCGTTGCACTGTCGTCCTTCTATGATCGTTTCTTACCGAACTTCTATGAACTGCCTACTCTGCTCAGAATGCCCTCAGAACTTCTGACACTGTTTTGCTTCCCGCCTAGTTCTTGTTTGTTGATGGACTTTCACCTTAGCTGACCCTCGTCTTCACTGTCTGTATATGTTGGGCTTGGTTGGGCCCCTAGCTTCTGAATAAAATTCACTTGTCCTCGTGTGATGAACCTGACTTGATGCCAACCCTCTCCAGATGGGATCTGTGAAAGGGTTTCTGAAAAACTGCTCCAGCTTTCAAGTCTCTACCCATTTCCTCCAATTTCAGATAATTTCCTGATACCCAATGTCCACAGCTACCTATGATGAGCAAAAGGTAAGCATGCTTGGATGAGAATGACTATAGAAAACGCTACATGGGAAATCCAGAGGGTGTGGCTGGGTATAACACTCGAGGGTACGGAAAGTGAGCACAAGACAGATATAACAAACCTAATAATAACAGTTCATATTAAACCATTTTCCAGAATTTCTTTCTTTATTGTTTGAGAATTCTATACATGTATATAATGTGTTTAGATCAAAGCCACACCCTATTCCATTGCCTCCAATGTCTCTCCCATCTTACCCACTACTCCTTTTCTTTCAGGACTTTATGCTTTGTTTTGTTTTTTAGTACTTTGATTTTATCTCACTGTGTTCACTAGTGCTGCCTGTGTGTCATGGGTGTAGGGCCATTTATTGGAACATGTGTAGCCTTTCAGGGGCCACATCTCTGAAGACAACTGACTCTCTGTCTCCCAGCAGCCAATGATTGCTGATTGCTCCTCAGATGGGGTGGGTGTCAGAAGCCACTCCCCCATACACGCTGGCATTTGGCTGGCTTGGTGTTGTTCAGGTCTTGTATGTGCAGTCCTAAAAACTGGGGGTTTGTGTGTGAAAAAGAACTATTTGACTTACAGATAGTTATTTTCCTCTTTTTCAATTTTATTTCTCTTCCAGGGACCAAATGTAAATAATACCTCCACTTTGGAAAACATTTTGCTGTTTCTGATTTTATCCTAGCCCAGTTGTTTTAGATATAGATGATATCATTGGATTCTAAAAGTAAATTCTTTGGATATTATCAATAAACCTGACAAGAAATGTTGGAGAGGATATGGTAAGAAATGAGCATTTATTCACTGTTGTGGAGGGTGCAAAGTAACACAACCACTGTGGAAAACATTTTGGAGACTTCTCAAAAATTTAAAAATTGAAATACCACATGACCCAATTATTTCACTCCTGGGCATACATGTACCCAAAGAACTCCACACCTTACCATACAGATGTTTGCACCCCTACATTTATTGTTGCTTTATTCATTAGACCAATGAATCATAATCAAAGTAGTTGTCCATTAACAGATGATGGTTAATAGATATTTGGCATATATAAAAATGGAAATGCTATTCAGTTCTGAAGAAGAATGTGATCACAAAATTTACAGGAAAATAGACGGACTTAAAAATGTATAAAATTACGTGATGTCGCACAGTCTCAGAAAGAAAGAAAAAAATCTATATTCTTCCTCATATTTGGTATCTAGTCAATAGTATATGTATATACGTAAATAAATATACATGTGGGTATAGTATAACATGTAGAAAGAGAACAAGAAAGGCCAAATATTAGAGTATGAGAAATGACTGAACAAGTAGTGGACACAAGTTATGAAAGAGGATATAAGGCTAGTTGTTTTTCTAGTTCTAACACTGCCTTGAATTTTTCATTTGGGGTAGTGAATAAAAATATATTTAATAGTGAAAGTTTAAAATCCAATGTGAAGCTCCACAGCTTAATTTCCTGATGGCTACTCTAATAGTCTTTGGGTCTGATTAATTTTAGTGTGCAATTTTTTATTTACAATACTTTATAATAAAGCTTAAAATAAATATAATTAAATGAAAACCTCTATTTCCTTGTTCAACAGCATTGAATTTTTGCTTCATGACTTTGTTCCATGAAAGTTTCTTATTTCATAGAGAATTAGTTTACCGACTGTACTTGTTTTGACCTTTCAATGTATTAATGTCTTGGTCCCACATGGAGGATGGTAGCACAGCCACATTTCCCTACATGCATTGCACTTCTTAGCTCTTGTAGCCCCACAACTGCCATATCATCTAGAGATTTGTTTTTAACCTTTTATTTTAAACCACTATGCTTTTAAAATGTTATTTTTATTTTACATTACGTGTATATGTATGAATCTGTGTGGGGGAGTGTTCACATGATTGCAGTGCCCATAGAGGCCAGAAGAGGGAGAAGGATTCCCTGCAGCTGGAGTTACAGATGGTTTGTGACTTGGGTGTTCGTTTGGCACTGGGCTTATTCCACTGAGCTACCGTGCCAGTCCCAATATTGCTGCTTTCAATGTACACCTAGGGAAACAGAGGCAGGAAGAGTGTCTAGCTTTGTATTACTAGGATGTTCAATTCCAAAGCCCATGCTCTCACCTGTCATGTTGGACAACCTGAAAAGATCATAGCAGTGTTCAATGATAAGTGACTATTTGGTTTCAAAGACCTCCTACTAGCCCCTTGGGTACAGATGTGTGTGTTCATATACATGTTTGTTCATAATTCTGTTGTGCTTATTCAAGCTCGCAGCCCCTGCTGGTGGGAATTCATTAGCTGCGTAGCTTAAATGCAGGAACCTGCTTTTCTGTCTCACTTCTTTATTGACTCTCCATATACTTTCTGTTTTTATTTGAAGATGTGCTGGGAGTCTCTTGACTCTTCTCTATTAATTTTTCCCCTTGCCATGATTTTTTTTTTCATTTAGATGTCTTCACAATGTTATTTGAGTTAGTCAAGATAGAACTTTTATGAGAGACTCAGCATGAAAATTAAGTTGCACTGCAAGGAATTATGGGTACAATTGGCAAGAAAGGCATTTTAAGAATTTCTATTGAGGTTCTCTAATACAGTCTATCTGAAGCTAATGCAATAGTCTGTGCTTGATTTATGATGATGTATTCCGACATACAAAATGCTGTTTGTAAATAGTTTAATAAGAGGCTATTGCTCCTAACTCCAAATTAGTAGTGAAGCTGATTTCTATTAGAGCAGACATTTGTGGACGGTTTTTCTCTTGATACTTAATAAGGTAGGTTCTTTTTCTGCATATAATACAAGCTGTCGACTTGTAGCAGAGCTCTGGGGACCTGCTGCTGTATGCAAGAATAAAAACATATCTCTGCTCATTGTTTATTTACGACTTTTTAGGGGTACATATGGCAGAAATCACTTTCCTTACAGTTCTCAGTTCACTTTTTCCTCCTTCTTGATTATGTGTTAAGAATCTGCACATGCGGTTCCTCCGTATCGGCTTAACTGTGCGAATCTCCAAGCTGCTTTTATTCAATGACATTTCTGGTATTTTAATGAGGCTTTGACATTTTCACATGTTACAGTTTTGTTTTATTTTTATATTCATTGAAGTGACTTTCATGTGGCCTTTGTGTGCTACTGATTTACAGTTTCTAAAGGCGCTTAGAGACACCTATTCAGAAGGAAGAAGTACATTGGGAAATCATTCAGGATTCTCAGGGCTGGCGTTTAGAGAAGTGGATTTGTGAAAAGATGACTTGCAAGGCTTTAAGTACAGGGCTTTTGTTCCAAGCAACATCAAATATAGCTTCCTTTGAAATGGCAAACGCCAAACTTGATTTAGACCTGCCCTTGCTAACTCAACACCTGGAGGGCCCAGTGGGTGACATAAGTAAAGGAGGCAGCCCCAGAGAATTGTGGGGTGGGGTCAGTGGCAGGCAGGCAACGTCCAAAGAGGACGGTGCTGAAGTGGCCATTTTTTGATAGTTGCCGTCAGAGAATGTCCAGTGTCATTAGGCTTCTAAGTATCCTGAGGAAATATGGGAATGTTGAAAGTATTAAAAGGAGACAGTCTGACTTTTAACTCTGCTATTTCTGGGTAGTGTGTGTTGCCTGTACAGGTGCTACATTCACAGTGAATGGATGAAACTCTAAATAGACAGGATGGCAAAGTATGGTTGGAGATTGTCCCAGAAAACCAGAACCTCATTCCAGGAATCTTCAGTTGCCTACTGAGGCAGAGCATTGTGAAGATTCTGTGGTAGTTAATGGCCTAAGCTGAGCCTTCATTTTTGTTGAAGAACATTCAGTCTATTGGGAGGCCATGGACAAGGCAGATTAAACTGACAGGTCAGGTGAGGAGTGGCAAATCCCCAAAGGGAATGCTAAACAAAAGCCAAGGAGGTAGAAGTCACATCTGGTTGGTGAGACCAGGGACCTTAACCGTGAATGTAGGGTTGCAAAAGATGGGCCCACATTCAAAGATGATGAAATCAACTGAGTCAAGGTATGAAGGAAGGAAGACACAGGTGTAGGAGGATGCTCAGACAGCTGGAACTAAAGTGTAAGGCAGGTGGGTTGCCAGAGGGAAGCAAGAAAAGAAGGGGAGAGTCTTATATGAGAAACATTGGGAGCTAGACAGTGAAATTTATTATGCTTATTTTGGTAAAGATCAGCTATTGATGTTTGCTAATTTATTTAAATTATCAGCACATATTATTTGCTTGCACTACTGGGTTTTGTCATGTTATTCTCACATGTCTATACAATATACTTTAATCATATTTACACCCAAGTCTTTCTTGTTCCTCTCCCTTCCCCCTAAGTCCTTTTCTTTCCCAAGTAGATGTCTTTCCCCTTCCATGTCTTCTTTCCTGGTCTTAAACTTAGAATCTATATATGATAGAAAACATGCAACTTTTGTCTTGTTCTCTGTAAGCAGAAATTTACATTAAGATGACAAAACTGGAGGTAGGGCTATTTGTTTAGTTTTATTTAAGTCCACTTTTGGTCCTGTTTTGTCCATCCAGTTGCAGGTTCTATGTGCATTCTCAGGTGAGATGGTCCCTGGCCTCAGAAGTGGAATCCCATCAGATGAGCATGTTTAGTGCTCTGCAGCTGAGGCACTAGCCTGAGACATGCAGCCAACATGGCCTCCTTGTAAAGCAATGTTGGGCTCACAAGCCCTCCTCATCTTTTCTGGCTGTTTAGGGTATTCTAAGCAGAGGACACAGTCAGGACAGGCCTGAAGACTGGGTATATTAGAAAGATGACAGGACCTAGATCATAGAGGACATTGTGCTTCCCATTTGGAAAGTGGGAAACCATGAGAGTGTTTTGGGGCAAGACAGTGATATGGAAGATTCAGAACTTGATTGGTTAATTTTCTTTGTGTGTGTGTGTGTGTGTGTGTGTGTGATATGCAGGTATGCTTCCCTCTGTGGGTGCCAGAGGTTGAAACTGAAGTGTCTTCCTTAACCACTTCTCTGCCTTATTTTTTGAGACAGTGTCTCTCACTGAACCCAGGAATCCACCATTTCAGGTATAAAGTGACCACCAACTAACTCCCACCACCCAGAGCATCTGCCTCTCTCTGCCCACCAATGCTGAGGTCACAGACACAGCAGCTGCAGCTCCATTCTTCCTCTTCCTTCCCCTTCCTTCCTCCCCCTTTCTTTTCCTCTTCCTCTACTCCCTTCTTTCTTCTTCTTCTCCTCCTCTCTCCTCTGTCCTTCCATTTCTCCTGTTTCCCCTCCTTCCTGTCTCCTCCTCCTAACTCAGGTTCTCAGGATCTGAACGTAGGTTCTCGTGTTTGCATAACAAGCATTTTTACCCACTGAGCCATCTTCCCAGCCCTGAATGAATCTGTTTTCTTGTTTTGTCTTACTTATTTTCTATATCTTGCCTCATCTTTTTTTTTTTTAAGTTCTACTTTAAAACTACTTTTCTGGCTATTTTTTCAAATGTGTCTTCTACTTATACATTTATTTTTCCTTTTGTTTTGCTATATGGTCTCCAATTCATGATCCTCCTGCCTCTCCTAGAAAGTGCTGGAATTACAGCTGTGTGCCAACACACTTGGCCTCTCCCTATAGACTTTTAGTGTCAGATGTAACATTTTTCATTTCAAAGAACTCTTACTCTCAGACTTTTAAGTATCTTTGTCTTTTACATCCCATAAACACTGATTGCGGCCGTAGTGAACACTCCTTTTCTTCCTATCTTGAGTTTCATATGAAAAGTCACAAGATCTCCAGCATCAAAGAACTTTTACACTTAAGAATGAGGAGCTATGTTGATCAAAAGTCTGGCTGTAGGCGTGGAGCCTACACAGTGGTAACTTATCAAGGATGATCGGGTAGAGACCCAACTATTTTGCTCGCATCACCAAACTGGCAGTAAATTATAGGTTGGAGAGTTCCCTAATCTCTTGCACAAGAGGTGGAAAAGGCAGAATTAGGGATACTCTAAGCCCCAAATTCAAATTTCTGACACTGTGTAAAGAGGTGACTAGTGGAATCTTGGGGAAATATGCACATTTTTCCTTTAGTACTTCAACAAGGTATTTCATTTTGTTACTCCACCCACTTTTTCGCTATTTCACAGAGAACCTTGGGGGGTGACAGCATTTGTACCCATCTCCTGTAACCGATTACTATGTTCATTGTTCTCCTGAAGCAGACTCAGGTGCACCTTATCAGGTGAGGGAAGAGGCTGTCAATCATATTGTGTGCTGACTGTGCTTCTCTTCTTCTCCCACATTCCTCCCAGAGTGCAGATCTGTTGCCACTTCAGAAAGTGACTGTCTGTCTATGTGTCTGATGTGTCCTGAGCAGACTCAGTTCTAGACTACTGTTCTCAGTGCCTGAATCCCCCAATTCTTTATGGTGTCTCCATGCTAGTATGGAAGTTCCCAAGGTTTGATTCAGAGTTGACACTCCCTGTCTGTTCCCTATTTTTGTTTCCTCTTTCAAATCCTCTGGCCCCATAGCACTTCATTCCATGAACATTCCACCTTGACTGAATGCCATATGACACCATTATAAGAAGGTGTTTGTGATCTCATCTACTGTTGGTCCCCATCACTGTCCTTTAGGTACCTGCTGACAGTGGGAGGACAATGGTGATGGAAGCCAGGAAGGTTCTTGTCACCTTGCAGTCACACTCTTGACCACTCTTGGCTATTTTACATTAGATCTGGTGCCATATATGCAGGGAAATGTGTAGAGTTGGCTAGGAAGAAAGGGGAAGGCTCCTTAAATGATGCTTTTGCAGTGCTCTGAAAGAAACATGCTGTTCTTCACAGCCAGGTTCTGGAAACAGTGAGGTGTAGATGACATTTCTTTTAAGCAATATGCAAAGTTTCCCCCAGAGAAAAGAGATTAGAAGACAACATTAATTATTTTTGAAACTGTGAGTCCTGATTTCCACTAATTGCTTAGATTTACCACCTGCCTCTTCTGACTGGTGACGCTCCATTTGTGGGAATCCAGACCTGCAAAGAGAAGTCTTTCATTCTGGAAAGTGCCTGCTGGACCCTTCTAAAATGTATAAGAAGGCAAAACAAGGACCAGCATCTCCTGCGAGGAAGTGTGAGCCTGAAATCTTAACAACCATGTCTTACCCATCAGGAAGAGCTCAGGAAGTCCATTCTGCTGTGTCCTTGGCAGCAGGATGCATCCCAGAGCTGCAGTCCAGGTTCAGAGGCCATTGCTCGCCCTCCCACTTTCCTACCCTTTATGTCTATTTTCTCCCACCTCTCTATGCCTTGGGGCTCTAACTAGAAACCTTTTCAGCCAATGGGCGCCTCTATCTCTGCCCTCTGTTTTTTCTAAAGTGCAAAGGGTGTCGTCAGGATGGCTTAGAGTCTAGTCGACGTCTAGGAACACCTGTTCTAGGGGTCAACTTTGCCTCTCCTTCCTTTTCTTCTGGATTTTCAAGGCCCGTTGTAGCAGGCCTGTTTCCTAAAGGACTCCAGAGATCCTCATATCCCTTTGTCCCGTGGCCTCAAAGGTTTTGAAGTGAGAATGATGTTAGGTCTCAAACCTGGGACAAAAGGCTGAGATACCTATTGACACATCAAAGCTGGCACTGGCTTCCAGGTTCTTCCAGCATTCCTGAGCCCCTACCTGTTCAGGATCTTCCTGACTGGCACACACAGGCCACTACCTTGTCTTCTACCCCAGCTGCTCTTCCCTTGATAATCCAGCCATTTTGGCTATGCAGGTCCTTTTAACTCCTTTCGTTCTCTTGGCCCAGGCCACCCCTCTTTGTTGATGGCTCCTCTCTTGTTCTTCCTCCCCCCCCCCCCGTCTTTCCTCACATGGCCCTACTCAGTCTGGCTCCTGTTCAACCTGGACTCTTGCCAACACCTCTAGCTGTGCTCTCTCATTTGTCGACAATAAACCTTCTCTTCCAACATACCTAGGAGAAGTCAATGTCCTTTTATTTCTTTTTTCATTCCAAAAAGTGTGGTGGTTTGAATGAGAAATATCTCCCATAGTCTCATGAATTTGAACACTTGGTCCCCAACTGATGCCATTGCTTAGGAAGAATATGGAACCTTTCTGGAGGAAGCATATCACTGGGGAGTGTCTTTGAGGGTTTATAGCATGACTCCACTTTATATTCTCTCTGGCTGTCTCCCTATCTCCGTCTCTCTTTCTCTGCTTTCTGTGTCTGGGTGAAATGTGATCTCTGTTCCAGGCTGGCCTCAGGTTTCTGCTGGCATGCCTTCCTTGCTATGATAGGCTATATTACCTCTAAAAGTGTAAGATAAAATAAACCCTTTCTCCTAGAATTTGCTTTTCATCATGGTATTTTGTTACAGGAACATAAAAGTTACTGATAGGATGGATAAAATGAATGCAGCTGTAATATACCCCCTTGTACCCACCCCTAGATAATACATATTGTGTTAACTCATTGTGATGGTTTGAATAGGAATGGCCCCTATAGGCTCATATATTTGAATGCTTGGCCTAGGGAATGGTGCTACTTGACATGGATTAGTAGGTGTAGCCTTGTTGGAGTAGGTATAGTATTCTTGGTGGAAGTGTGTCACTGGGGGTGTGCCTTGGGGTTTCAAATACTCAATCTAGGCCCATTATCTCCTTTCTTCCTGCTGCTTGCCGATCTGGATGTAGAGCTCTCAGCTTCTCCAGCACCATATCTGCCTGTGTGCCACTGTGCTTCCCACCATGCTGATAATGGATTAAATCTCTGAAACTGTAAGCCAGCCCCATTTAAGGGTTGATGTAATTGTGGTAACACAGACTGAGGCATTCATTTTCTCATGTATTCTATTTGTACTTCTCATTCCACTACATGGATACAATGAACTAGTCAGATGAATGAACATCTGGTGAAATTTGAAACAGTGCAAATGTAACCTTTCCAAAATGCATCTAATAATAATGCCTCAATTTATATTTACAAAGCATGAGACAAACTTGGGTTTTTTGTTTTTGTCTAGCCAACTGACTATAGGAATCCCACCTACACTATGAGTACTCAAGTGGGGGAAATTCAGTCACTGACTCAGAACCAAGTCACAAGAGTGACCTTTAAAGGGACTTAATGGCCAGAAAGGTGATAGAATCTTAGCATACAAAGCATGAAGTGCAAGGCAGGGTGGGGAGTGCTCTAGATGGAGGGGCAGCACCAAGAGTTGATGGAAAAGGAACACAGCACTACTTGGCAGACTGAAATGATGATGTCTTAGTGTAGGGGTTATGGACTTGACCTAGAAAAGTAAGCCAAGCGAAAGCTTTCTCCCCAAGTTGCTTTCCATCACAGTATTTCATCAGAGTTCCAGATAGAAAACTAGAACCCTTGGATTTCAGAATGACTGCCCTGGTTACCACAGGAAGACAGAGGGAGATCTAGAGAGGAAGAAGCTGCCAAACTGCCTGGTCAAGTCTAGACTGAGGTGAAAACAACCAAAAAAACAACAATTTGGGATTTTCAATCAAGACACCCTGGTTCTAACACTGGTACTCTGACAACTGATTATGATTGTATAGCACATTTTCTCTATAAAATGTTCCTAATTAATATAATGTCATTATATTGATCAATGTTCTCTCAAGGAACAGAACCCACAGAATAAAACATATATATGTATATATATACATATAATATGTAACATATTATATATAAATTATATAATTAATTTATATATAATTTTTATATATAAATTATATTATATATATAATTTATAAATTATTTGTTAGATTGGCTTGTAGGATGTGGTCTGCGTAGTCCGATGATGGTTGCTTCACACGGAGAGGCCACGAATTTAGTACTGGCTCAGTCCACAAGGCAGATGTCTGAGCAGTCCCCATCTGGGGCAGAAGGCCTGGGGTAGTCCTGGACAGCTGCTGGTCTTGGTCTGTATTGGAATCCTGAAGAAGTTGGTTCTAATCTTGGCAAAGAAACATTGCAGCAACAGGATAGATGAGCTTGCTGGAAAAAGAGCAAGCAGGCACAAAGCAAACCTCCCTTCTTCCACGTCCTTTCATCCAAGCTGCTACTTGAAGGTGCCATTCACATTTGGCTTAGTTATTCCTCCTTTAAATAACCTCATTAAGAAAATCCCTCTTGACATCAGAAGGTTTGGAAAGATCTCCCATGCTCATGGATAGGTAGGATCAACATAATAAAAATGGCCATCCTATGAAAAGCAATATACAGATTCAATGCAATTCCTATCAAAATACCAACAAAATTCTTTACAGAAAAAACAATTCTCAACTTCATATGGAATAACAAAAAACAAAACAAAAAAAAAAACAGAATAGCTAAATCAAGCCTGAACAATAAAAAAGAAATCTGGAGGTATCACCATTCCAGATTTCAAGCTATACTACAGAGCAATAGTAATAAAAACAGCATGGTACTGGTATAGAAACAGACCAGTTGATCGATGGAATTGAATTGAAGGCCCAGAAATGAACCCAAATACCTATGGTCAATTAATTTTTGACAAAGAAGCCAAAACCATACAATAGAAAATGGACAGCATCTTCAACAAATGATGCTGGTCTAACTGGATGTCGACATGTAAAAGAATGCAAATAGACCCACACTTATCACCTTGCACAAAACTTAAATCATAGTGGATCAAAGACCTTAACATAAAGCCCGCCACACTAAATCTAATACAAGAGAAAGTGGGGAAAAGGGTCAAACTCATTGGCACAGGTGACAACTTCCTCAGCAGAACACCAACAGCTCAGGCTCTAAGACCAACAATCAATAAATGGGACCTCATGAAACTGAAAAACTTCTGTAAGGCAAAGAACACTGTCATTTGAACAAAATGGCAACATACAGTTTGGGAAAATATCTTTACCAACCCCACAACTGACAGAGGGCTAATATCCACGATTTAAAAAAAAAAAAAACTCAAGAAATTAAATGCCAAGAAATCAAATAATCTGATCAAAAAATGAGGAAAAGAGCTAAACCGAGAATTCACAAAGGAGGGAATCTCTAATGGCTGAGAGACACTTGAAGAAATGCTCAACATCCTTAATTATCCTTAATCATCAGAGAAATGTAAGTCAAGACAACTCTGAGATTCCATCTCATACCTGTCAGAATGGCTAAGATCAAAAACTCAAATGACAGCACATGCTGGTGACGTTGTGGAGAAAGGGGAACACTCCTCCATTGCTGGTGGGATTTCAAATTTGTACAACCACTATGGAGGTCAGTCTAGCAATATCTTAGAAAACTTGGAATAGCTCTACCTCAAGACCCAGCCATACCACTTCTGGGTATACATCCAAATGATACCTCACCAAACCACAAGAACATCTCCTCAACTATGTTCATAGCAGCCTTATTTGTAATAGCTAGAAACTGGAAACCGGCGATGTCCCTCAACTGATGAATGGATAAAAAAACAAAAACAAAACAAAACAAAAAACTGGTACTTTTACACAGTGGAATACTACTCAGCTATCAGAAACAAGGAAATCATGCAATTTGCAGCCAAATGGATGGAACTAGAAAAACTCATCCTGAGTGAGCTAACCCAGACTCAGAAAGATACACATGGCATCTATTCACTTATAGTCAGATTTTAGCCATATAGTACAGGATAACTATCCTACAACCAACACACCAAAAAGAAACAGGAACATAGACTTTGTTACCTGTCAATGAGACACTTTTCCCTAGTGGTTCTGCCTTGTAGCCCCCCCCCCCCCCCCCGTGCAAGAGGAAGCTGTTGGCCCTCATGTGACTGCTGAACTGGGGTGGGTGACTGTTATGTAGGGGCACCCCACTCCGGAGGAGTAGGATAGGTGGTAGATGGGGAAGAGGGTGGGAGGGTGGACCAGGAAGGGTGAAAAGAGGGGACTGTGATGGAGATGTAACTTGAAGTGATAAATAAACATAAAAAAGAGAGAAAAAAAAAAGAAAATCCCTCTCAGGAGTGCCTGGCAGCTTATGCTTCAGTTGATTTTAGATGCAGTCAGTGTGGCAAGATTAGATATCAGAGGCATCACAGGTTTCTGTGCCATTTCTAAGTCAGAAATGAGCCTACCTCCAACCCCTTGCTTTCTCTCATCTTCTCCCTCTCAATCTGATACCATAACAAAATACCTCATTCTGGACGGCTTGGAAAACAGAAATGTATTTATTGTCTCACAGTCAAAGTGTCATTGCATTAGTCTCTGTCAAGACTCTCTCCCTGAGTTTAGCTGAGCATCCTTGCTGTGTCCCAGCATGGTCTTGTCTCCTGGTGTTTCTATATGACCTCATCTCCTCTTCTCCAAGGGTTCCCCAGGACCCTCTTAAGGGCTTTATGTTAACAAACTCACCTCTTTTAAGGCTTTTCTTCTCTCCAAATATATTCTGAGGTGGTGGGAATTAAGGATTCAATATTTAAAGAGGTCGGGGGATGAGGAAATTAGCCCTTAATTTTTACTTTCCTTTTATACCTGCTTTGGTAGTAAACATGCTGATCACTAAGCTAGTTTGGGATTGGATGCCTCTCTAAATTTTTATTCTCTCCTCTGTGGCTTGATTCCCTGGGTTTGATTCATATTTCCTACTAATTACATGGGCCAATTATTTGTGAGAAAGGCTAGACTATTCTTTTTTTCTACACTAGGTGAGATTTTCTTTTTCTTTTTTTTTTTTTTCCCATAGCAGAAGAGCTTCTGAGTCCTCTGCAACATTCAGCCTTAGTTCTTTGTTCATTCCGTCTTTTCTTTACACTCCAGTGAGATAGATTTTTACTTTCTGGCTAGGCTTATATTTTTTGTGTTGCCTTGAATAACTTCCAAGTGAGCCCATTTCTTTCCTTTCCTGTCTTCCTTCAAAATCATTGCTTAAACCCATCAGGATCTGAAAAGGCTCATTGCATTAATGTTCTTCCAATATTTCCTGTCATCAGCCAAACTGGACCAGCTCACACATTCCTATCGCAGTCTCTTTAAGGCCAAGATTTCATTTCATTCCCTTGCTTTTGCCCACTGTGTTTCAGCAGCTCAAAAGGGCCCAGTATCCCTGGCACCCCATGAATAAATGAAATCACACACTGTAATAATGACAATAGGGTGCCGACTCCTCCACCTGCCTACAGAGTGAACTGCTCTTTTGACTATTTTGCAAAATCGTAATGATTCACTGGAGGTTTCTTTCCACCTCCCTGATTCAGAGCCCAGTGAATTATAAACATATTTTATTTAACAAATTCGTTTTTTATTGCTACAGTCAGCTCCTATCATGGTGGTTAAGGTTCTGTTTGCAGGTTCATAACTTGGCTATAAAATTTTGCTTCAGGCGGGTACTTTGTTCTAATGACTCTTGGCACAAAATGTCATTATTAGAACCTTTTTCTTTTAACACTGAAGAAAATCTTAAAAAAAAGTGCTATGACTTAAAGCCCCAACTTTTCAAACTCTTTGATTTTGTATTAAAGACATGCCTTTCCCTAACTTTAGCAGCAACAACAAACTACTAAACTTTCAAGACTCAAAAAAGCAGAACAGCATGAAACATCTTCCTTGGCACTACTCAGTGGGGTACTGGTTGTATTTTGGGGAGCAGCTTTCCTTGTGCAAACCCAGCTTTTACAAAGTGAGTCACACATTTACCTGTTTCTGATGTCCTGATCTCCTCTCTTCTCAACATATTGAGAGCAGGAGTTCACTGGGTGGACCAACAGCAGTCCTACCTTCGTGTACTCTAGGTTTCTTTCCATCCTCATGGAATACAGACCTCTCAATGTAGTGCCACTTTCATTTGCTGGAGGTAAGATTAAATCATCCCAGCTACCAGCTTAGCCCTTGGTGAAACGTAGAGTTCCAATCTCAGAATTCTTTGGTAAGCCATTTTCTCATTTAATCAATTTCCCGCTGGCTTTGCCTTGAGCTCAGAAGCTTCCTGGTTGGTCTTTCAATGTCAATTAATTGCCAGTAGTCACCAGACAAGAGACCTGCTCTGTTTCTTTGTTTACATCAGAGTAGATCAGCCTTCACTCACATTCAAAGGCCCCTGTTTTTCAATGTTGCAATTCCTATAACAACCAAACCTTGACAGTGGTCCAGTTTGTGATGACTCTGTATGCTGAGTTTCTCTTGGTGTAGACACTGATCCATGGGAAAAGATATGGCAAAGCCTCACATCTGGATATATGCTCGTGCTACGCTTTAGCTGCTGGATGTTGGAGTGGTCAGGAACGATCTTGGGGAGGCGTTGGTGTAGGCACACTGGGTGTGCAGAGAATCACAGAGCAGTTGCTGTTTGTGAATCAAAGTTAAAATTGTGTGTTTATAAGTGGTTTTGCCATGTGCTGTACCTGTAACCACTGAGGATTTTCATTTTAACAAGTGACTTGTGGGTCCTTGGATTTTGATGCCTTATTAAAAAATAACGCTGAATCTTAGTTAACATGACTTGGGAGTGAGAAATAACCTTGTATTTTATTTATTTGCTTGTTTGTTTAATGTCTGTGTGTGCCTCTGTGGGTATATGCCATGTTTGTGCTACCTTTGGAGACCAGAAGAGGGCATCAGATCCCTTAGAGCTGGATTTATAGGAGGTTCGCAGCAGCCTGCTATGGTGATGGAAACTGAACTCTGGTTTTCTACAAGACCTGTATATGCTCTCAACCCTGAGCCATCTTTCCTGCCAACAGTTTTTATTTTTATATGTTACATTGAAACTCCTCGTTTTATCAGATAATAGTCACATGTATTTTCTTTTTAATGACATCATAACTGAAATTTATTCTGATGTTATTTGAAGAAAACTTTAATTTTTTATATTGAAAATTCTTACATCATTGTCAAAATTTTACTCTGCTGATCTTACCTAGAGTTCTCTGTACCACTTTATCTTTCTGTCTGTGTCTAATAGCCTTGTGGTCTTGATTGTTGTGGCATCACTAACAGGTTTGATATTAAACTTGTCCTCCATTTTCAGAAACTCTCACCTATTTCTCTGAAATCACTCTTGTTCATTTTAAAAAATAACTTCTGTTGTTACCATTATCATTTCAAAATACAGACTCTTATTCTGTACCCCAGGGTGGCCTTGAACTTCTGATCCTCTTTCCCCCAATGCTACAGTCATGAATCACTACACTGTGTGTGTGTGTGTGTGTGTGTGTGTGTGTGTGTGTGTGGTGTGTGTGTGAAATTCCATCTCTTCTGGGAACCTATACTTTTGCCAGTCTCATTAAAAAAAATTAGAATCATATAAATATACTTAAATATATTAAATTACTCAACACTCTGTTTAGTTTCTCTAGTTAGAAATATTACGTTGTCTTTGTGTTATAATAATTATTTATATTTCTCATTAAACCTGTGTGAATAGAAAGCAGCTGCACCCCTCACTGACCTTTCTGCAAGGCTGATTGACTGGTTAGAACTTCCATGATTATGGAGAGGCTGGGTTATTGCAGGCCCAAAGTCTAATTACAATTTATCTTCTGCTATATTTGGCTTTGTAAATAGCCATTTCTTGTCCACTTCTATGTCTTACTTAATATCCTATGACTAACAGTTAAAACCTTTTGTAATGCATTAGCTTAACAAAACATCAGTTCCCATCATCTCAAAAGCTAAAATGTCACCCGATAGCACCAGATATAGACCCCACTATACTGGAGATCTCCCCACTTAGCTCTAACTGCCTACTTACTGCGTCTACCAAAGTGTTTGAAAAATGTCTTGATTTACAACTCTCAGTACTATAAAAACTCCATGAGACTCCATCTAAGCTGGAAAATAGAATTTGGAGTAACCTAAATCTGTGTTCCTGGGCCCTGGCCACTCATATCTGGCATCACGATAAACTATCTCTTCTCTTTTTTTGAGTTGAGAATTGTGTTTTTGCACCAACACTTTTACTGTTTTCTTGAAGTAGATTTGTTTTGCTTTTGGGATCACTCGTATTTCCCTTCCACTTTCTTACTTAGTTTTGGGTTATTTTTGTTAGTGGCTGAATTTTTCTCTTATTACCAGCTGACTGGACTTTGTGTAGGTGGGTGTTGAGAAAGTCAGACTTCATCATCTGCTCTCCTACCCACCAGCATATGCCACCAGGTGGTACTTCCAGTTGATAGCTTCCCTATAACATGGATTCTGATGTGAGCTCCTGAGGTCTGCAAATGCCTGTGGTTGTGGCACAAATACATTTTGCCTTATGTTGTGCTCACTTTTGGCGAACAAAACTCAAGAAGACATAAACATAATTGTCTATTTTGACTAAATATGACTTCTTCTTAAATAATCACAATGGGACTCATCTTCCAAGAAGTTCTTTGTAACAATTACAAAGGGGCTCAGAAGGCATGTTCAATAATGGTTCTCTTAAATGTCAGTTATTTATTAAAAGGAAGAATAGCTGTAGAGGGATTAAAAGATATATTTTCTTTTCAAATCTATGGTCCTTTTAAAGTTCAGGGAGAAACGTGCAATTGTCTTTGCCTTACCTGTTATCTTTCTAAATAACCAACAAACCTGCTCCAGAAAAAAATTCAATTTCTCCCTGAAGGGGTGTAAGTGAAGAGAGGGGCACTCAAATTCAGATAAGATTGCTTGACATGCTCTCCAACAGCAGAAGAAGCCAGACAAGGATTGAAGCAGCTGAGGAAGCAGCAATTGGTGCCTGGTTAATTGTGTTTGCTGTACTTGAGAGACAAAAAGGGAAGAAATATTGTGACTAAGGGAGAGTGGCCTTTAAAAGAGTCAGGATTATGTCTTCTTGTAAAGAAGGCTTTGCATAGATAATCCAAGAACTCAACAAGAAACCATTGAATACATGGTATTCTCTTCTCTGGTACCTGGAAAAGATTGTGGGTAAAGGTCTGTTGTTTTTTATTTTTCTCAATTAAAACTGCACTTCTATGGTTTGGGTTTTTAAATGTGTGGAGTTACAATATTACTAGAATAATAGCAAAGACATCAGGGGTTAAACACACAAGTGGCCTCAGGTTTTTGCCAATTCATCTTTTGCAATTAACGGTGGCTAGAAAGCATCACAGGACAGAAATGCTGGGTCCTGGAGTGCTGTTGGACAACCAGCAGCAAGTGTTAGTAGGCATGGATGTTAGGTGAAGTCACTCAGTATCACTGGGCAATAGGTATAGTGGGAGCAATGTCACGATGCTGGGAACAGAGAATCAGAGTATTTGAGACATCAGTTGCTTTGTTTGTTTGTTTGTTTTTCTGATCCTGACAAAACCGCACCCTAGTGGTACTGCCTTGTAGTCCCCCAGTGTATGAGGAGGCTCTTGGCCCTCATATGACTGCTGAACTGGGGCAGGGGACTGTTATGTAGGGACACTCCACTCCAGAGGAGTGGGATGGAAGGGATAGGGAGTAGAGGGTGGGACTGGGAGGGGTGGAAAGAGGACACTGTGATGGAGATGTAACCTGAAGTAATAAATAATGAATAAACAAACTGCACTCTACCCCAAACCCCCAATACTGTGGCCTGTGATATTTTTTGGCTAAGACATCTGTTGACTGATGTCACTAACATCTCCAGGGGACTAGTTGGAAATATGACTTATTATCTGACCCACATCCACTAAATCTGGAACGTGGAATGTGGGGCAATTTGTGTTTTGATAGACTTTCCAGAAGATTCTGATGCATTCAGGGGGGTTGTTTCATCTGCTGCTGGTATATAGAATGTGGAATAAGTGGGAGATAAAATTGATTTTATTATGTTTTGCTGCTTCCGCTCACATGTTAGGGACTAAATTAGGTGTCAAAGACCACTTACCTAGGTGAGGGAAGGAGGCGGGTGGAGAGGGCGTTAACTCCAGGACTGCCATCCTCCCCCAGTGTATGCAAGTTAATTAAGTGGACAGTAAGAGCATATGCAATACTATGATTGGACAGTATAGACAATTCCTTTGGAATATGTGGGGAAGCATCTCCATCAGAATCCTTCATCGAAATCTGTGCTTAAATGAGAGTTCCAGTAGCTAGTTCCAGAGGAGCGAGATGGGGCTCGGCAGGTGGAGGCAAACAAGTGAGGAAACACGCTACTTGAAGTAAATAACCAGCACACCTTCAAGGAGCCCCTGGTGGTGTCCTGGCACAGTCAGGACAACACATAAGCCACCCTCATGGTGCTGTCACTTTCCCTCATGATATCCTGTAGCCACCCTCAAGATGCCTTTTGCACAAGGTAAACCTCACGGTGCTGCATACTCACATCACACTTGCTCCTGGTTTGAGAGTCCCGGAGCAGAGGCTAGCTGCTGTTTGAGATCTTCTAAAATAGGTGACTGCAAAAAGAGCAGGGGAATCTCTTGCTGCCACTGGCTCACTAAAGTGAGTATTAGTTCTCTCCAAAACAAAGCTTTCTTCTGAGCATGTGGCATGTCCTCCAGTGGAATCTCCTAGAGTTGCTTGCATGCCCCCCAACTTAGCTATAACACTCTTCTACACTCCAATTCCCTCTTGTGTTCTAGCAGAGGGGAGAACCATGGCTATCCAGGGAAAGTGATATTAAAACGCTATTAGGAAAGGAAGCACTGGATTCAGGAGGGAAAAACAAGAAGCCCCACACAGCAAGCAAACAAAAGACATTCAAATTGAATGGGAACACAGTTGCAGTGGAATGGGATAGGCTGTCCCAGGCCCATGTGTTCTGAGCTCTGTAGTGTTTGCTGATGAGCTCCTCCTTTTGAGCTCCACTGATGGGTCTTTTCTCTCTCTCTCTCTCTCTCTCTCTCTCTCTCTCTCTCTCTCTCTCCTCCTAAAGCAGAAGATAACTAAGGTGTAAAACACACATCAGTTTCAAATACAATTTTTTAAAGGAATGGGAGGGAACATTTTTTGTTAATTGCTATCATCAGAGTGGGGATTATATCTTGGCAAACTGTGTGGGGAGCTTTTGCAAAGATCCTCATTAAAATCATCTGTGATTCATGGAAACTTAGTCTGGCAGATGACAACCCTGCAATCCATACTGTCAGGGACAGCAACTGCAGGGCTTAGGGAAGAACATCAACTCTTTCCTGCTCCCCGCTAGCCAAGTCGTTGCCTCTGTAGTGAGATTTCACAAGCAAAGAGATCAGGAAACCCTCCCTCCTCCTGCACGCCTCATGGACAGATATGTTTTCCAGGCGGGGTTGTCTAGCTGCTGGAAGGCCAAACAGGCCTCCCCTCTGTGCCAATCAGTTTTTGGGATTCTGGCAGCTTGGAATGGGTTTGCATAGCCTGAGAAGCTCAATGCCCCTCCTCTTTCCTTCACACATTCACTGTTTTCAAGTCTCACTGCTGAATGCAATGTTCTTGGATTTGTTGTGGCACGATTATGTATTCTTCACATGAGAGTACCCTTGAGGACCAGCGAATAATTTGGTCACATTTTAACCCAGGGCGCAAGATGGTACATTTCAAAATAACAAGCACTTGCTGAATTGAAATGGACATGACAATGTTTTGTTGCCAAAAAAAAAAAAAGAAAAGAAAGAAAGAAAAAGAAAAATCGAAGCTTTCAGTATAATTACTAGCCACAATGCTCAGGTATGTAATTCTTGCAAAGAGGGTTGACATTAACTTGTACAAACACTTCTAGCGAACCTACCATGTAGCAGATACTACAGTACTGTCTGACCACAAGGAACACACTGTCTTGAACTCAAGGGACTCACGGACTTATGAACGGTTTGGTGGAGCATTGGGAAGTACTGGCAGAGCTGTTTGCAGGCTGCTGTGGTCCTGGCTTGGCTAGGTTGTAGAAGGCTTAACATGAAAAGGCAGAAGGTATTGGTTAAGTCAGAGTAGGGCTGTCACAAAACAAGCAGACTTTTTACACTCCTTCAGAAACTCAGATGCCAGTAGGGCACTTAAGCCAAGGATCTGGAGCAGTCACCAGCCAAAAGTTCCCATGTTCCTGGAGCTGTTCTCTCAGCAGCTCAGGACAGGGTGTCCTGAAGATCATTGGCCTTTGCAGGAACCCCAGTTTGAGGGATCAGCACTCTGTGGGACTTGACTTTGAATATCCTGTGTCTATAACTGGTAAGTCTCCTTTTCATAGGATTTCTCTCTAGGTCTGTCCTGACATCTTCACATGGTGTCATGATGATGCTGTTGGCTATGTTGTGCAGGTTCATTGTGGCTCGGTGCTAACTTCTCCAAAAGGTAGGACAAGGTCAGGGCCTTTACCCATAGCCAAGAACACAAGCCCAAAGCAGGATAAGATTTAATTAGCTCTCTGCAGCAGGAGCTCATCCATTGTGTTAAGACCCACATGAGCTACAATTATCGATATCCAATTGTATCGATAACTGCAAATCCACATTTTAAGGAAAAAAGAGAGTGAAGGGGAAGGCAAGCTTGAACATTTGGTTAAAAAACATCAGTTTAGGGTCAACAAGACCGCTCAGCTGATAAGGGTACTTGCTGCTATGCCTGAAGACCTTGAGTTTGATTTCTAGAGCCAACCTGGTGGAAGAAGAGAACTGACTCTTTCAAATTGTCCTGTGACCTCTATGCCGGTGCTGTGGCACATACATCACCACAACACGGTACAATTTTTTTTTTTTTTTTTTTTGGTTTTTCGAGACAGGTTTTGTCCTCAAGTCACTTGTAAATCTGGAGTTACAAGTCACTTAGAGATAGCTCAGAGACAAAGACGGTGGTGAATTGTAGAGGAAGTGTAGCCAAAGCACCATGAATAAGGGATTATCATGTGTGTATGTGCCATTATGTGTAGTCAACAGGGATATTGGAGCACTAAGGAACAGCCAGGCTCTCTTAAAGCACCACCCTCTATCTGAGCATATACACATACTTCTCCAGCACAGAGATAAAGGCACACCTGTGGGATTTCTAAGCCCTTGAATTCTGCTTTCATATATGCAGACCATGGGCCTCCAGGCGGTCCAGCTTCAATGTGATGTCCAAGTCATGGTCAGCGTCGTGTGATGACCTGTGCTCCACAGGTGTCTGCGTTAATGTGCATAAAAGGGTGAAAAGCAGGAGAGGTGGAACGACTTAGGAAGAATCCCCGTGACAGCTAAAACAAATCCAGGCAAAACAGTGTCTACAGTAGGCTTAATGAAAAACAATTTCCTCAAAATGACATTCAATATTTGGGGACACATTTCCTGTTCTGCAGAAGCTATCAAAGCATAAACATAATGCAAAGATAATACTTAAGGGACTCAAAACATCACACAAATGGCTTGATGTAAAGTGACAAAATGGTCTGTCGTTATTGTGTGCTGCTTGGCGGAGTTCTTCCTTTGTTAAACATTAGACTAAAGTGACACCAACCTGTCACTTCTGTCCAGCAGATGGTCTGGGTGATGAAGTGCAGCCCCAGTGTGATTGTGTTTTCGCTAGCAGCCTCCACCTGGCACTGCTGCAATCACTCAGGTTTTCTGTCAGGCCACCTCACCAGACTGTCATTCCTCAGTGTCCCACACCCCTGCTCATGTGCGTCACCGTCAACCCACAGGGCTCTAAAGTTAAATTACCCACCTTATTGTCAGTTCCTTCAGCGGATTTTCTTCCCCATTCTTCATGTGCTTCTCTCCATCTCTGCCAGGTTCCTCTCCCAATGTTCCTTCACAGAGTTAAAAACTCCTGGAATTCCCCAAGAAAGAGTGAGATTTTCCTTGCATGGTGTAACTCCCACTTTCTCTTTAAAGAACATAACATTGGAGGAAGCCAAGTCAAATACCACTCCTCTCAGCTACCACAAAGGTCAAAAGAAAGGGTTGAATATAGATTCGAGCTTATCAGGGACAAGAACACCCAGAATTCCAATGGTTAAACCTTCCTTCTTTCCTCACTAGACAGGATGGAAACATGGCGCTCCAGCAGATCATGTTATCTGGCAGTTAATCCTTACAACTGACTGGGGCAGGAGTAGCCCTGAACCTTCTGCGGATAGTTTCAAGCTGGCTTCTTCTAAAGTGTGTGTGTGTGTGTGTGTGTGTGTGTGTGTGTGTGTGTGAATTTGAACTGTACTGTCTTTTCAGCAGTCTACTAAGTATAGATTTTTTTTTCCTTGTGGTTAATCTTTTTGATCATCAATCCTGAAAACGAAACAGGAGTTGGTTATACCTCAGAGATATAAAAAGGGAACAGTCTCCATCAGAAGGAAGAGATATTGTGACCTGTAAGAGAGGGCAGGTTTTGAGAAAAGGAGATAATGTTGAACCCTGAGAGATCCATAGAAGGTCTAGTCACCTCTGCAAGAGGAACATTTGCACACAGAACTACTGTCTACAAATTATTACTTCAGAACAAGAAGTATGTAGTTGCCCACTGTGTTTAATTACACTGATGCATAAAACCAAGGAGTGCCTCAGCTATTATTTGTTTCAAAATTATTACCAGGTGAAGAGTGGAATGATGAGACAAATGCAACCGATATCACATTTCTAACCAAGACCTGGTAAGTTATTTGTTGTTAGTTCATGTTGAAGGTTGTAGGGCAAAAGCAAGGACTGAGCCATCTTCACTGAATACAATTAATGCTATAATTCTGTAACCTGAGCAACGAAACTGTATATCTGACTTCGAGCAATATTAGATCCATGGCTACAATGATAATGTCATGAAGGCTTTTGATTCTCAGATTGTGGCTTTAGCTAGGACCAGTAGAATTTGAGTTTGTTCACTCTCTGTAGGCCTTCAAGCATACTGAAAGTGATCCCTTATTTCAGCCCCCATAGTCCATCCTCACTGTCCCCATAGCCAAGTCCAGCAGATATCTAGGCTTCTGGCTTATTTCATTTGGCCCTCTAGCCCATCAAACTATAGGTGTTACCTTGACTGCAAATGGTTTGCTAGCATTCCATTTCCCTTGGATAGGAGGCCAATACTGCATTAAAACCCCCAAACATGACCACACAAAACCCCAAATCCTGCCTCTGGGGATTAATTCCAGAACCAATTTCCTATCTATCAGAGTCCAATCAGGATGCAGAAAACATAAAGTAGTTTTAAAGGCAAAAATTTAGTTACAGCCGTACACTGTTGGATAATAACAGATATACTTAGGAAACCTCTGCACCTAGAGTGGATGAGCTGCTCCAGGAAGGGACACCCTTCCTTATAAAGCTGACACGCAGACCTTTTAGGGTCATTGGATGTTTGTGGGGGTTTTTTTGTCATTATTTTTTAATTACTGTGATTCCACTGCAAAGACAACCTAGAAGGTTCTGGGATCAGATTTCTAAGACCTAAACTATGGCTCTCACTGGGAAACGATGTCTATAGTGCCTGCGGAAGTGTTCCTGGGAGGGTGCCAGAACTCAGCTGCAAGCCAGGTGAAGGGGGCTATGGAAGGACGATGCTGCGTTCTGTCAGATTCTACTGCTGTGGTCTACAGGTGGGGGGGCAGAGTCTGCTGAGGCTGAGTGCTGTAAAGGCTGTGGGACTGAGTCCACTGAGGCTGAGTTCTGTAAAGGCTGTGGGACTGAAGAAGCTACCTGCTGTAGTGATTGCGACTGGAGCTGGGGCTGGTGTTGAGGAGATATGTTGAATGAGCCAAAAAGAACACTGGAACCAGGAAGAGAGATTCTTCTAGTCCAGAGTCTATCATGTGGGCATTTTAACAGACCCTTCATATGCTTTATCTCGTTTTTCCCACTCAGTACCATTATACTGGTACTATATACTAAAATAAACTGTATCTGTATGTGATTTGATCAAAGTCAAACACTTTTGGGACAAATTTGCTTGCTTTCAAAGGTGATGTGGCCTGTTCGCCATCTGGGACATTACTGCTGTAGAGCAGAACAAACTGTCCCTATCTCTGAGCAGATGACAGGGACAGTTTGGACAACAGAAGGGTAGCATTATACCACAACAAATGTCCTGGCCCAACAGACACTCCTATTTCATTTATAATCTAGAGAAAGGTGAATTCCTCTTCAATAGGATGGTGACTTAGCCACGAAGACTTTGTCCGTCTGCAGGTCCCTACTTCCGGAACCTCCTCATCCTCTTCCTCCACCACGTCTTCATTCATCATCCTAGTTATCAATCTAGTTGAGGAAGAGAACAGAGAGAAGGAGCACCTGTTTCTTTAAAATTTGACCTGAAAGTCACACCACGAGGATCTCATGTATGTTCTATCAGGGAGGACCCAGCAGTGCTTGCTCCTACTCACACTTTAAGTTGAGCAGTGGGATTTCTTGCTAGGGTCAGCTTCTACCCGCAGCTGCGTACAAAAAAAAAAGGGAAGCAGACTCTTGGAGTGGCTAGGTCTCTGTGATAGGACAGCAAGTCACAAAGGCTGCATGTGGTTGCTACCACAATGCTTGGCCTTGTTTCTGAAATTTAGAAATAAGATTACAGGTGAGAAAGTGGGATCTGGTGGGACTCAGCTCCAGAATGGCCTCAGCAAAGTCAAGACCCAGGTCACACATATTCACTAATAAAGAGGAGGACAGAAGGCATCTTACCATCTGTATGTATGTCATATTTTGTCATTTCCAGAGCTTCATTTTATGATGTGGCATTTTTTATTTTAAGTTGGGTGGTAAAAAATTGAAGATGATGAAATCAAATGCTATGTAGTGTGATTAAGGCTGCTAAAAATTCATAAGAGGCAAGAGAAAGAAGATTGGGGCCTAGTTCCTAGAATAGTGGCTGGAGATTTTGGTCTCAGAAAGAGTGTAGAAATGAAGGTACTAGAAGTTCCATAATTAGGGCCTAGATCAGAAACAGGTTGGACTGGTGTATCAGTGGGCCCTGTGTGTCCTACCTACACCTATTGAGAAGAGTTTCATTTGCATCATAGCCTGGGAATGAGCTTGTATTTTCTAGTGGTGCAATGAGCACTCTCCCCTGAGATTAGAAAGAGATGTTGAAGTCAGGAACAGAGTAGGCAAGGATTATCCCTTATGAGGTTCAAAGATGAATGAACTAATGGGAGGGGGCTGGATGACAGTGTAATACAAACTTGAAGAAAGAGAGACTGGTTAATAGCTGTTATGGTTCCTTCTTCTTCTTCTTCTTCTTCTTCTTCTTCTTCTTCTTCTTCTTCTTCTTCTTCTCCTCCTCCTCCTCCTCCTCCTCCTCCTCCTCCTCCTCCTCCTCCTTCTCATATAGATATGCTTAATTTATGAAGGTAGAATCAACTCTTGATTATTACTGGCAGTGAAGTAGTGGCCTTTGTCATTGGCTACTGACCTCTTATAATTCATAGAGAAATGGCCATCAGAAAGAGTATCTATAAAAAGGAAACTTGAGGAAAAAATGTCCAGAGTCAGAATTTTCCAACAGCTCTGAGGTCAGGGAAAGCCAAGGGCTGCATACTCCAGTGTTGCTATGTGACCTCCCTCCCCTTCACACCGATTGATAGAGTGACTTGGCTGGTCAGGCTCAGATTCCAGTGACTTAGAGTGGTCCAAAAGGTGTGGCTGTCTCTGCCTTTCTAGTCTGGGTCTTTCAGGATGGTCAGAACTGTACTTGCCAGAAGCAGCCTTCTCTGGTGGGGCTGTGTGGTCTTGATGCTCAGCCATTTCTGTGGCTAGCACTCCTCTGTAGCTATGAGTGGAAGTGTGAACTACATGCTCACTATGAGCTCTGCCACAAGAGAAAAATGCAGGCACCAGCTAGAGATGGCTGCCCAGACTCCAGTATATGATGGCACACCATTGAAGTCTACGTGGCTTTGAGGCCACAGAATTAACTTCAACTTGACAGTCGTGCAGGCCTTTTATAAAATTTTTACACTGTTTTTATAAATCATATTGTTTACTACACAGCCTTTAAGTTATTTACTGGGAAGCTTATGTGCAGATGCTGAACTCTGCCAATTATGTTTCTGTCACTGCGCACTGGGCTAGCAGTCAGGAAACCTGGATTCCTCTTTTAGATTTGGATATGAAGCTCTATGATCTTGGACAAATCCATTCGTTCCTCCGACTTTTCTTGCGCTTAAAATCAGAAAGAGGGACTATGAGCTACCCACGATCTCTTTCAGCCCCGTACAACATGTGTTTCACTTCTAGCAGACAGGAGACCAGCAGCCCTCAGCTTGTAGCAATTATGTAGGTTGAAGACATAGTAGAATGTCCAGGAATGTTTGTAGATTAACTTGTGAGAGGCAAATCTTCAGTGTGGACTCCTCTCAAAAATATTATAGTAAATAGGCTAACAAAATGACTCAGTGGGTAAAGGCACTTGTATTCAATCTTGTCCACCTGAGTTCAATCCCTAAAAACCCTCATAATGGAAGGAGACTTGAGAGTCTTGGCACACATGTGTGCACAAGTGTATACATGTGCACAAGCATGCATACACACACACACTCTCTCACAGAAAGAAACAGACAGGCAGACGCAAACACACACAGGGTGAGGTAAATAGATAGATAGATAGATAGATAGATAGATAGATAGATAGATAGATGATTTATAGATAAATAGATGATAGATAGATAGATAGATAGATAGATAGATAGATAGATAGATAGATAGATGATAGATAGAGACTAAAGGCTGAGGAAGGAAGATCAAGAGTTTGAGGCTGTCCCAGGTTGTGTAACAAGACAAGTCTCAAACCAACAAATAGAAAATAGGATAGTACATAGTTTAATCCTATTACTTTATGAAGTAGGGACCTTATAGTGTTGTTATTTCAGCATTAAGAATTAATCAAATTGGCCAAGGGGACACAGCTTGAGTTTTAAAACCCAGCAGGCTGGTGTTCTCTGCTCATGGATTTGCCACTCCACAGCAAAGAAAGAAAGATTGTCTGTACCCAAGCCATGTCAGCTTGCAGAGCATGGTTTGGAGGAAAGATGTTTTCTTTGAGTTTTTTTTCTCTTTTTACTTTCCTCCCCACTCTTCCCATGGGAAAAACTTTCATTCTTTTCATTTATTATTGGTCATTTATCTGCAGTGGCTGTATAAACACCCCCACTCTTACATCTTCTGTCCCCTTTTCCTTCTATGAAGGGCTCGGTGTTGAGGTATTTAAAAAAAGACCATGCCAAAGGTAAATGTGTGACTTCTTTGGTTACAGAAAAGGAGGGACTGCATACAGTCAAGCCCATTATATAAGAGACAATGAGGGCTGTGCTCAAACAGTCTAATTTTCAACAAGAGTCATAATATCACATTCATGTTGGGGTTGAAAGGCTTTTTCTTAATTCTTTTGAGTGAGTAGAATCAAATGGTCTGTTTTACACACTGTCATTCTTGTTCCCAAATGAAACCTAAACAGGTGCATGAGCACTTCACACAGCTTGATGAGCCTCACTTATGGATGGGGGAGTCCTGAGCCAAGCCAGATGGGCAGGGGTCCCCAGCATGGCTGGCAGTGTGGACCATGGGAGTCCTGCTTTGGGAAGCACCAGGAAAACATGATTCCAGGGACTCGGAGGACAGAGTGGCTGAGTGGATTTCTACTGACTGTCCCAGATGGATCATTTAAAACTGTTCTTCTTAGGGAAGGATCCTTTGAGCCTTCCATGGCCACCTACTCTCAGGCTTCCAAGCTGCCCATTGGCCACAGTAAGAATGGGATGGCTTTATAAAAAATTCTCACACTGGTACTTTAATTAAAAGGAAATCCTTCTATGTTCTGCAATATTTAAAAGCTTCATTGTAATAATGTTTGCGCAAATAAAGGCTTCCTTTGTATGCTTTGCAGCCACATCTCCATGGCAGTGAGGGTTGCTGGAGAGACAGACCCTCCTGAATGCAGTATGCAAATTTATGAAAACAACATGCAAATCAGCAGTGTTCTAGTGATTCAAAACAAACAAACAAATGAAAGAAAAGAGAGTGATTACTGTGTCTAATGGGAGATTCTTGGCTGCATCTATAGGGCTGTCCAAGTGTGTGTGTGTGTGTGTGTGTGTGTGTGTGTGTGTGTGTGTGTG
>CAJQZJ010032856.1:371305-386955 GCA_907164525.1 Lophiomys imhausi
GTGTGTGTGTGTGTGTGTGTGTGTGTGTGTGTGTGTGTGTGTGTGTGTGCCTGTGTGTGTGTATGTGTGTATATGTGTGTGTGTATGTATGTGCGTGTGTGTGTGTGTGTGTGTGTGTGTATGCATGCAGTGTGTACGAAGTGATGGAGGAGTTGTAGGGCAGTGATGAGACATCAACAAACAAAAGAAAGGAGATCCTTATTGCTCCTTTGCTATTTCCTGAGACCCTGGACCCTCCCTTGTCCTGAGTAATAGTTATTATTGAGGTGAAACAGGGTTATGTGTACATTGTACTGGATTGTACTACAATGCAGGAAAGATACCCAGGGCTTGGAATCAGAGCAAGAACAGTAAGGGCTCTGGAAGATCAACATCATGGGGAAAAGAGGGACTTTTAAGAAGACTAACCTGTGCTTGGTGGCCCACTGGAGCCATGGTATGAAAATGAGAGTGCATGCTGCTGGTTCTATGCAGTTTGCATACTCCCCAATTCTGAGTGGTTTGGGAACCTGTTACATTCTTCAAATACAGTGACATTAGCATATTATATCTGCACCCAACCATAGGGTGCTGCAGTAATTAATTTAATGGAGTCAATATGTTTTCTTGATGTTACAACCTTCTGGACATATTGAGTGAGTTTGTGAAAACAACATGCAAATAAGAATCCAAGTGTTTTAAGTAATTCACTCAAACAAGATTAAATATAACTTGGATTATGTTTAGTTAGCACACTAGCTAGAGTTCCTGCCACACCTGTCAAACTCATTTCACACAAAACAATGTGGCAGTTTTCATCTATGTATTGTTATCTAACAAGTTACCAAAGAATTTACCACCTGAGTGAATTCTTGCAGCTATTCTGGACACATAGGTAGGTGACCTGCAAATAGGATAAATTTGAAAGCAAACGGACCCTGAAGTTCTGCCATCTCCCGCTTACTCCTTTTGGTCCACACCATCTTCTCCCCTCATAAGTAACTAGCTGGCATGTCTAGCAGCCAGAGACTATAGTTTGATTTCCTTGGGGTTTGAAGAGAAGTAGCTCAATTATTCTAGCAAACTTTGAACCCCCTGATTTCAGTGCATCTGGTACCAAAGGTTGTCTTTCCTAAGCTAGTGGGATTGCCTGATCCTTGTTTTTACTATGGTCCAACAAAGCATGAGAAACAACTTTGATTTTTCCACTGTATGTGTTTACAAGCAGATAGGGCATAGTGGCAGAGCACAGCCTGGGAGACCAGGGGCATGCCTCATCTCGGACTTCCTCTATTGCTTCCATAAACTCAGGTTCAATAGTTTAGAGCAGCACCCATAGCTACAAGGAAAAAGAAACAGGTAAAATTTGTTTCAGACATACTTTGTTTATCCAAAATATCCATGATATTGTTATTCTCATTTTTACTTAATACAAGGTATTAATCAAGATACTAAAACCAAGCATGAGAAACCTGGTGTTTGCTCTGCACTCTCAGAATGGTCATTTGGAGCTAGCATCATATGAACTGATCAACAGGCATGTGGTTACTGGGTATAAGGCTAGATGGCAGAAACTGGAGCCCTCAGCCTTCTTGACAGTTTGCTTGGTTCCTCAGGAGGCTGCAGATGGGAGATGTGGAAAAGCCTGCTTCTAAATGTGTGTACTGTGTGTTTATGTGAACTGTTTATCTTTGGAATATGAATAACTATTCCATCCTGTATGTCTACTTATGTAATTAATTAACATTTATAGAGCAGTTTATGTTTTCAGAGTGCTTTATTGATGTAGTTGCCAGTATATTTATCTACTTCCATGTTTATACTTTCCTATATGCCTACCTGTACTAATTACTGCTATAATTATCGAAGTTATTTAAGAATACAATTTATAGTTACCTTCAAGAACTCCAACAACCATGCTAATAGCAACAATAAACACTATCTTCACTTTCTACAATCTACCTGTTTCACAAAGAAATTTTACACCTCCATCCAGTATTTTCCAAGTTTGTGCTCTGCCCAAGAGTGTAAAATACATTTAAAAGCAATTTAGTAATTGTCTTTCCCCCTTTGTCAGCTTAAATTTCATTCAAATGGGATAGAAATTGAGTGTTGTATCTCATAAAAACAGCCTCAAAAATCACAGCCTTCCAACATGAATAATCACAAATAATGACATCATTGTCAAAGAAGGCTGAGTGTCATTTCCCAATAATCATCTAAAATTTGTCTTTAGTGTGTATGTGTATGTGCGTGTAGTGTGTGTGTGTGTGTGTGTGTGTGTGTGTGTGTGTGTGCACATGCTGATGAATATGCATGTGTTCATGTGCATGTGGAAGCCAGAAATTGATATCAAGTATCTTCCTTTATTCTTTTCCACATATTCCTTGAGACAGGGTCTTTTACTGAAACTGGAGCTCACAATGTGGCTAGGCTGGCTGACCAGCAAGCCCCAGGTATCCTCCTGCCATTGCCTCCCAAGTACTAAGAGTACAGGCACATGGTCACTCCGGCTTTTAATGCAATTGCTGGGGATTCAGACTCATGGCAAAAATCGTTCATCTAAAACTACTTTCTGACAAGTTGTAGAGTCCATGAGCTGGAAGGGGACAAGACTGGGAGGGCAGAGGTCAGAGTACCATGTCCTGGTCACTGAGGTCACATGATGTTACAGTTGGCTCTCCAAGGATAGGAGCCAAGGCACAAAGAGTGGAAAGTAAAATGAGCTTGAATCAGTAGTCCTGAGGAACAAGACATGGAGTTGTGGTGTAGCTGGGAGATTTTAACCTTACACATTTCTCTCTCCATTGCTTCCTCCTCCTTCCAAGTCAATGAGGAGGGAAAATTACAGGGTTCCAATTCATTCCATCGTTCTGCAGCTCATAGTGATTGGAAATACCAGTGAGGGGAATGCTATACATCATACAATGAAAAGAGAGCATAAAAATTTGTATCAGCAGCTATGAAATACAGCTGGCTCCACAGCAAAACCAGGCAGCTCTTGACTACAACAGCAGCACCACCCAAGAGACTTGAGACCAACACCCATGCTGAAGCAATTTTGTGAGCCTAATATTGGGGATTAGAGCTGAACATGAGGGATCTTACTCCACAAATCACCACATACTCGTTGCTTCTCCTCCCTGCTCTGCTGTTCCCTGGAGGAAATCATTAAGGCTCTTTCTGTCTCTCTTTAAAATGGGAGCTAAATTAGTAACTTACCACAAAGGAGTGTTTTCTTAATTACTTGCGTACAAATTACTTGACATTATTGAATGAACGGTATCAAGGAGAAAGCAAGCTATTACCATGATTATTTTTGTTCTAATATAAAGTAGTGGGCCAGAAGCCCTTTCTATCTGTGGATTATGTTTCAGTTACTTGATGCTTCAGAGACTGGTTCCTAAGACTCCAAACGCCATTAGTACAAGCAACCTTTTAAAGCAGATCAAGAGGGGCCAACATTCTAGGCTGAGGCTTGCTGGGGGTAGAGCTGAAAAAGCAGATTCAGGGGAGAGAATGGGAGCCTGGGTGATGGCCTCATCGTGACTGGCCATGATTGAAAAAGACTCATTTCCTATAACCTCCAGTTTCCTCCACCCTGCTAGTGGGTCTCCCAGACTTGGTGGTGTAGCCTCAGGGAGATAGAGAGGTGGAGATCCCAGGCTTTGCTCCCTGTCCCTGCCACCACCACACAACACCAAATGACAGGCACGGAGTGAACGTGCAGAGTTTGAGGCTAGCCTGGTCTAAATAGTGTTTCAGGCCAGCCAGGGCTATACACTGATACTTTGTCCCCATCAAATCCCACCATCAAAAACACTGCCAATAAAAAATATATAAACATGCATCGGTGCAATGTAGCTATGTTAGATGTGAGAGGGCAGCTTCCTCTAAGTTATGGGTAAGCATATGCGGGAAGAGGGGCACAAGAGGGAGAACTTTCCAGTCTGGTACTAGAACTGCAGTTTCTTTGAAATCCTACCAGATTCAGGTCAATACCATAGTAAATACCAGTCATTTTAAAGAGCAGGTCCTGCTCAGGAGGAAGGCTCAGGGGGCATTCTAATGTGCCGAGGGAGCTTCCAGGGTTGGCTCTGATTGGCTCCTGCATTTCTGAAGCATGTTGTGATGGTGTCCTGAGGACTGCAGAGTCAGGAGACAGTGGCACAAGCTCGGGGGGGGGGGGGGTTATTTTAGAAAATTGGGTGGCAATAGAATAAGGCCTTGAACGCTTTCCATGGAACGCTTTATTATTTGATTTTGATCAAAACATTTACTCTGCCAGAGGTAAGAGTGCAGGAGACTTTTGAATGATTAGACAGTTTCCATCCAGTGAGATGGTAAGAGAGAGGAAGTCATACCCACAGGATTTCTTCTTTATAGAGAGTGTTTATTCACTTTTCTGAGATGTCTTCCTTATGAATTCCAGTGTGTTATGTTTACTATTAATGTCTTAATGATAGTGACAGGAGACTGTTTAAACCTCGTTTCATGGCCAACTTTCTATATAGAAAAGCTCTCTCTCCTCCCATATGCAATTTTCTGTCCATTCATTAATTGTATTGCTGCTCTCCTAAGTTTATTTACTGCTTCTAAATATGTATCTTAATTTACATGTCAAGTCCCACAGGGTGGCTATAAAATGTAAAATCTTATATAATAGCAGAAGCAGCCACAAATGTTTTATAACCAGGACTGCTTCTGAATCCTAATTCTGCAGATGGCATGAGGTTCAGTTTTTTTTTAATAGAAGCCATTGAAAACTAATAAATGCCATCCACATCATTCAGCATTGTCAATAATCTACCAGACTGTGTGCCCAGGGATGCTTGGGAAGCAGGATGAGAGAGGACAGCCCTCTCCTCTACAGCCTCCAGCTGCACAGCCAAGCTGACTTGTCCTATCGCCCAGCACAGTTCTGTACAGCTCAGCAGCAAGGCCAAGCTTTTCACATTTCCCATCAGGCAGTGGGAGAGACCATTGCAAGAAGGTAATTGTCACACAGAGCATGCAGGGGAGAGAGAGGTGGGCTTGCCACTCCCAATGTGTGACTCAAATGCCTTTCTCAAAAGCAATAGGTGAGGAAGAGAAAAGAAGCGGAGGTGAGGCCAACCACCTGGCCTGGCCCAGAAGTCATGCACTCTTTACTTGTAGGCAGTCTTCCCATGTTTATGTGTATATGCACATATGCTTGTGTGTATGCACATGTGATGGCCAGGGGTCAAGGTCAAGAGCCTTCTTCAATTGCTTCTCTACTTAATTTTTTGAGACAAGATTTCTCAGTGGGACTGGAACTCAGGTAGGCTAGCCAAGCTGGCCAGCAAGATCCTAGGATCTTCCTGACTCAGTTTCTCCAGTTCTGGGATAATAGGTACTTTCCATCATCCTGGCATTCTATGTGGATATTTGGGATCCAAATTCAAACTCTCATGCTAGTGTGACAAGTACTTTACCAGAAGAGCCCCATGTCCAGCCTTTTGACATTATGACACAGCATTGTTGCCTACCATAGTCACACTTGAAAACTGTGTGATTGAGTTACAACACACACACACACAAGAAATTTGTTTTAAATAAACTCATGATTCTGTATTGAGCTGCAATCAAAGCCATCCTTGGGCTTATGAGGCCCTCAGGCCATGGGTTGGACATGCCTGTACGACATGCTTTTCTTTTTTTTTTTTTTTTTACAGATGTATTTATTTGTGTTTTAGGTATATGATTGATTTTTCTGCATGCATGTATGTGTACCATATACATGCTGGTACCCACAGAGTTCATAAGAGGGCATTAGACCTCTTATGAAAGTGGAGTTATGGATGTTTATGAGAAGCCATGAGTGTTGCTCTTAATTCCTTAGTGTTTTCTCTAGGCTTACTCACTTTTTTTTTTTGAGGAAGTCTCTTATTCAGCAAAACAAAGTTGATATGTCAAAAGATGGTAAAGAGATCAGAATAAGATTTAGAGAATTTGTGATTTATGTTTGCATTCTTTCTTTTCTCAAACGGATCTCACTCTCCTACTCTGCACAGGTGCATACAAGTCAAGTGAGTACGCATATTTAGAAACTTACATTTAGTCATATAAGTGATATGCTGTTTTTCAAGTGACCCTGCCCCAAAGGAACTGACAGTGTAGAAACAGGTGTTCCGGTGATAGCAAGTCATAATATGTAGAGGAAGTGCTCCAAAGAAGGGAGAGCTTTTCCAGCCTATGGAAAAACCTATAGAAGAAGGTGTCTATGCATAGAGACCTTTTGAAGGAGAAGAGGACAAGCTGGCCATATAGAGCTCTGAAGCAAGCTAATGCCTCCTAAAGCAGAAATCAATTCCCTGCTTTTGTCAGCTCCCATAGGACCTGCTTGCCTTCTTGCCTCTGCCTTTCTCTTTCACCACTGTTTCTTTGAACTGGATTTTGTCTGGATTCAGATGCAAAAGAAGCACAGGGCCACTCACTATTCAACAGCTTCAGGAGCTAATGTGGTGAGTTCGACCTGAGTGCTGATTGGCGGCGCATCAGGTAGGCTGCATGAGAGGCTCTAGCTTAGAGAAGCCAGAGAAGAGCTGAATCCAAAGCAGCTTGGTGGCACAGGGACAAATAAATGGCTTAATAACATTTTTATTTCAGATTTCTCCAGGTCTCCTGATTGGGAGTTACAAGGAGAGAAAGCCTTGGCTGCAGACATTGCTTGCTGCTGCAATACACCTCATTTTAACCTTCAGAGTCCTTCAGAGATGAAGGGTTATGCCTCTTGACTGCAATGTTTCCCTTTGCGTGTATCTTTTAAGGTAGTTGGGAATAAAGATGACATTCCATGTGCGGGTGATTCCCTGCTACAAATAGAACAAATCCTAGCCTAGCATAGGGCCTGCATGTGCATGCAACAAATCCTGCCCATTTTCCCTCTTCTTTTTTGTCAGTTTAGGTTTAATAGCCAAGGTTGTAATGACTGTGCATGGTGGCATGTGCCTGTGATCCCAGCATCCAAGAGGTTGTGGCAGGAAGATCATGGCTTTTAGCCCACCAGGGCTATATAGTGAAACCCTGTCTCAAAAGTAAACAAACATGTGGACCATTGATAATAGTCTTTGGGGAATAAGATTTTCAGGAAGAAGACAATATCCTGGTTTCCTTCCAAAGGTGTTTGGGGTGTGCAGTCAATAATGAATGGGCTCATCTTACAGGGTACTGGTGGGTAAGACGGGAAACTATCAAACTAAGAAGGTCCCACATTGGAGGCCTGTTCCTAGTGCTATACTCCTGTGGTAAGAATATGAGAGAAACCAGGAGTCCAGGACACATTAAGTGCCCAGAGATCCTTGGGGACTCTGCACCATCCCAAGGTATTCTGTAAATGGAAACCTCATCAGAGGCCGGCTTGAAAAGTTAGCTGATGAACATGCTAGGCATGAGTTCCAGGTCAGTGAGGCAGAACCTTAATTTTAAGCCACATAGAAGAAGCAGGGGCCCATGGAAAGCTGTGGCACAGGAGTTTGAAGCTATGTGGAAGAAGTCATTCATCCACAGTTGCATGCACTTCCTGCAGTGTGATTCCTGGAGGGAGATGGAATGGTGGACTTGGAAGACTGGAGACTGAGCCAAAGGATGATTCATCTGGGAGAACATACTAGAAAACAGAACGATCAGGGTTCTACAGAGGGAAAGACTGGGCTGTGGTGAAGCACTCAGTCCTGCCTGGCATCTGAGTACCACATCAAACATTACTTCATGCAGACCACACTTGCACTTTGGAGCAACCCGATGACATTTGTTGTTGTCGGGTCTTTTTTCAAGGTAACAACTTTAACTGTTTTTAAGATAATCATCCTATCTATGTGGAGAATTGAAAGAGCCCAGTCTGCCTTGTACATATGGAACTTTGTCTGATGGTTGCCTTGAGGGCTGTGGCTTTCCTCAAAGGCAATGCTTTGTGAAGTGGGGATATAGGGCTCTTGGGGTTAAGCAAAGGAGTTTTTATTCCACCCATTGCTCTCTCTGCTTTGTCAAGGAATATTCCAGAGAAACTCCCAAAGACAAACAGTACCCTTGACTAGTGAGAAGACTCCAGCTATTTACTATTCATGTCACACAAGACTTTGTTTCTGTATGCACACACACTATTCTTATAAAGGGCTACTGATAATACAGTCATAGTTAAGAGCTATAAAGTAAGATGATTGAAAATACATTGACGAGATGGAAATCATCAAGTAGGGAGAATGTATGCAAATGGAATGGACAGAAACAAAAATGCCTGTGACTGGTGAAGGTAGGTAAGGAAAGTGGTACCCATCACCATCAAAACCATTCAACATCATTAGCTGAGCCTCACCAGGCCTGTGTTGGGCTCTTCCATGATACAATATTTTCTTCGGTGCCCACCTTTCTTTATCTTTCATTTATGACTTTCTCCTTTGGCCAACTGTATTTGTCTTTTATAAGTTGAAGATATTGGAGCGGATCCTTTTTAACACCAAGAGTCATGACCAAAGGTACCAAACTCTACTCTTTGCTGGGAAGCATGAGGTAAGAGGTATGAATTAATATTCTAGAACTCAGACTCTTCACTTATTTCACTCTGGAATGGGACTTAGCAGTAGAACGCACTCCTGGTAGTGTTCCCATCCTGCCATTTTAGTGTGAGTCTGTTCAATACATATTAAAACATGGGCTGTTCACTCTGCTCAAAACCTTACAAAATATTTTTATGTCATTTCATAAATTCCAAAATGGGACACAACTGTGGTCAATTCTCCTGTCCTAAAACTTGTTGAGACCTGGGTGCCCCAGGGAAGCAATTGCTTCAGGACAATCTGGGAGACATTTAGAAAGAAGCCTATTGGAAATTGCTTTGAAAAAGACTCACTAAGGAGCTGTTTCTATCTGGTATGCTCTCCAGATGTATAGTGCACACACCTACATGTCTCAAATTTGTTCTTTCCTTCTTCTTTTAGAAATAAACTCTCCTTGAATTTTAGTAGGGCATGTAGTTGTTTATATATATATATATAAAAGAGCTCGTAATTTATAGGTTACGGAGCTAAATGTTAACCAGTAGACAGTAAGCAGATAGCTCACATCTTGCAGCTTTATCTTTTATGTCTGAGATGAGGTTGTAAATGCAGGAGATGGAATAGGCATTTTAGCCCCAAAGAGTACAGATCAGATTTGCTCAATGTGTGAAAAAGAAAATGGAGTTCTGGGGTGAAGAATGCTGGGTAGGAGTCAGGTAATGTCAAAGGCTCTGGTTACCTTGCTCACTAACAAGGCAGATGGTTTTGAGAATATCTTATAATTTCTTGAGTCCTTGAACAAATCATACAATCTTTCAAGTCTTTTGTTGTCTTCCTCTTTTGAAAAGGGGCAAATAGAAAGTGTTCTATCTCACAGGGTTATTACAGAGACCCAGTTGTAGTAGGAGCTGTTTGAGCAACACATACTGTTTTAAAACAGCTTTAGGTTACAGACCCAACTACAGGCAAAACAAAACGTATCTGGCCCAGTGAGAGCAGACATCTGGAGGGCAATATCTCAGAAGAGAAACTTTTCAGGTTGGAGTTCTAGAGTATTGCCTATCAAAAGCAATAGGATCGGCAGGAGAAATCATTTGTTACCAAGGCCCTGAGCCTGGCTAGATTGCTAGTAACCTTCCTATGATGCTGCCATTCGCTTTGCAAAGGAAAATTCTTGCTATCATCAGCTGTAGACAGATTTCCCATTTGGGTAAATTTGATGAAGGGAATTATCCTGCCAGCAGCCGGGCAGATGTGTAACAGTTGTTCTGCTATGTGACAAGTTGATTGTCATGCTGGATGTCTGTGGACCTGTATTTGTGAAGCTGAAATTGGAGACCCCTAGTTTTGTAAGGTGTCGTGTCAGCTGTCTGTGCGTCTGCTCACCAAGAGTGCCCTCCATTTCATTTCAGAATGATCCAGTTCGTTCTTCACATCCTCACCAAGGTGCTCACACCCCGATGCTCACAGAGGTTTCTCCTGAGCACAGAATCCACAGGCTACACCTGTTCACCCTTCTCCATGCATTCCCATGCAAAACTGAGCACTGACTAATCAGAATTTTCCCTCAGTACCACCAAACTGTTGAAAAACAGAATTTGAACCATTCTTCCACATTCACTGCAAGTTTTCCAAAGGAGGAGGCTTTAGGGAGGGTTTTTGCATTGCTCATAGCAAGCCCTGGCAAGGTCTCTTGAAGTATCTAATCTCAATGGGAGCAGAAAATCACCCCTGACCCCTTAGGACATCGCACATCTTAGTTACCTTGTTCCTAAGTAGTTAGCCATCACAAATGGCATCGGCATGGGCTGTTCTACTAAGTAACCTTGTTATGAGTGGGATAATGATGTGAAAAATCTAAAGATAAGACCTGGAAAGGAACTTTCAACCAATTACTAAAGCAAAGAGAAACTAAAATAAGAATGTAACTGTCACATACAAGTGCCATAGCCTCAGCAGTAGGCATGGACTTGTAGGATCTGATGATGCTGTGCAAGGTGCTTCTAAACATCCATACAGAAGCACAGAGGCTAAAATATCCCATTACTCAAGTTAGAAAGATGATGGATGGGCAAGTCCTTCCTAATTCCTGCTTTACCATTAATGTCTGTCAGAGACTCTGGGCCAAAAGGCTGAAGATAGATGTTCTAATGTATTGAGAGAAATTGGGGACTGTCCAGGCAGCCAGTTGTCTGTCATTTCTTAATTGTGGAAGCTGCTGGCTCTGCACTTCCTGTTTATTCAGATATATTTATCCTTCTCAGGTCTCTGATGTGATTGAAGACTAGATAGTTATAGTCTCATAGTTAAATTTTAAGTTAGTTAGGAATTAAAAGGAAGTTCTATGTCTAAGAAGATGTTTTAAAGTTGGTAATGCAAGTTAAGGTGGAAACTGAGTTAGGTATAGAACTTTAAACTCATCAAGATAGATAGATAATAGAATATTAATATCAGTTGCCAAATATGTATGGACTGGACATTGGGAATACATGTTATGCCTTATAATTTTCATAATTGTGGCCTAATTGTTCTTATTGTTTTCCATTGCATTTATTGTTATAAGAAAAAGAACCTTTTATTGGACTAAAAGGGGGAGCTTTTGGGGTGGAAGATACACCTTAAATTTTAAAAAAAGCAGATAGGGTGAGGGGGAAGATGGTAGGAGGGTAGGACCAGGAAAGGGAGGAGGGAGGGGACTGTGATTGTGTTGTAAATTGAAGAAATAAATAAATGTTAAAAAATGCAGAGGTAATGACAAGAGAAAAAAAAAAGATGCTAGAAGTATTATTTTGAAAAAAGGAGCACCTGGCAAATTGCTGACTTGCTCTGTTGATAATTTCATAATTTACATGCTCAAGGAAGCCATGGGAGAACTTTCTCCTTGACTCCCAGTTCTGACCAATCAGGTGGAACTGGGTCATGATCCAGAAGTGACAGAACCTTTGACAGACATGAACTGCATCTTAAGGTAGTCAGGAACTTATTATAAAACTAAGCAAAATTTCTATGAACTTTGACAAATAAGATATATAATAGTAGATGTATTTGGGATGTCTACCCCCACCCCCAAAAAACCACCCGTTTTTCCAGGAGGTATATCTATTAATGACCCTGTCAATGACTGTAGACCAACAATGGAGTATGTTTAAAACCTATAACCTGAATCAGGGATAGTTCTTACCCAAGGCTGGCTGATAGCTGGAATGGCTGATTGTGGTTAGTTGATGTACTCTAAAGCTAAAAGGCCCTGGACAACAAGGACCTGACACTAAGAGGAGGCCAGGAAAGCCACCTCATAAGGAGAAGAGTGGAGTAATTGGCTGATGTCATGGGGATGTAGAAGTGAGGGTGAGAAATGGAGAAAAGCTAGATTGTGGGACTGTATGCAACAGAATGGTTGTGTGTTTTGTGCTTTGACCTAGGTGTCAGTCAGTATGTATTGATAGGGAAATAGGAGGAAAAAAATGCATTACGACTGCAAGGCTTCATGTCCATTGAGCACTAGCTGTGCTTAGCTTTATGTGACAATAATCTACGGTTGCTTTGTGAGGCTTATCACTAACTGGTGTTTGTTTTTCTTCTTTAATTTGATCTGGTGAGATTGTGTATTTGTCTGTTGTTACCAAAGTCATGGAATCATAAATGGATGTGACCAGAGTTTCTAAGCCAGAATCTGCAGCCCAGATTTTGATGTGAGGATGTCTTCCTTGAATCTCAGCCGAGCAAATGATTATTACCTATACTTCTGTTACCTTGTCCTAGGTGTAAACAAAGGGGAAACATTTGTAACCTACCTAACAAGACATTCTGGGCATCCTGTAGTCTAATCATGGCTCCTATAAATGATTTTTTCCTGCATGACTTCCTCATTGCATTTCTATTCATCAGACAAGCATTCATGTAGTAAACATCCTCCTAGATTTGATTAGACACTATGGTTATTAAGCTGCTTTGTTAAGCTTTTATTTCAAATGGAACAATACAGAAAACCACTATTTCTCCAATACAAGTCTTCAAAGTCCAAATAAGGCAGTTTGTCTATATTAGTGACATCAGAGTTGAACAACTCAAAATCCCGGTTCCTAAGCACAAATAGGTATGTCATTGAATATCCTCTATACACCCTCATTCCCAAATAAAGACAAGGGAAGGTAGTGTAATTATACCATCTTTTGGTCTGCCAAATTCTTGGATTATGTTATTTATTTATAACAAGTTTGGGAATATCACCCCCCCCCCTTAAGCTTTGAATTCTTTTTTTTTCTTCTTTTAAGAAATGATTTCTCTATGCATCTCTGGCTGTCTTGGACTCACATTGTAGACCAGGCTAGCCTTGAATTCACAGATATCTGCCTGCCTCTGCCTCCCGAGTGCTGAGATTAAAGGCATGTGCCACCATGCCCAGCTAAACTTTGAATTCTTTAATGACCATTTGATTTAACCCTTCCTTATGTAAAGCAACTACACTGGCTTTACAAGATGCTAATATGGTATATTTTGAGAATCTAACAGAATGGTTAAATATGTAAGCTATTAAAATAGTAATAGGGATTAATTCTAAACAAGGAAGTATTAATAATTTTGTTCACATTTTTTATTCCAAAATACATTTTTTGAAGGAATTGTGGATGAGATTGTTTCCCTTATTTCTTAAAAATAACTTTTAATTATAATATAATTACATTGTTTTTCCCCTTCCCCTTTGTCCCTCCAACTTCTCCCGTTCTTCCCTATCAGCTCCCTCTCAAATTCATGGCTTCTGTTTCTTGAATTTTTGTTGTTACACACACACACACACACACACACACACACACACGTCTGTTTAGTGTTTCTTATATGTATATGATTTCAGATCTGACCACTTGGTATTGGACAACCAATTGTGGGAAGGAGTCATTCCTGGACAGAACCACATCGCCCACGTTCGGCATTAGTTACCTGTAGTTCCTTTCTTGTCTCGGAGTGGAGCTTGAATTCTCTTCTTTCCACTTCAGCATATCTATTGGTGAGTTCCTTGTTCAGGTCTTGTTTAGGCAGCCATGTCATTTATATATCATGGGTACAGCTTTTCTACCATTTCTAGGAGATACAATCTCACTGAAGATTTCCTGATCTTCAGGCACATAGAATATCCCCCCCCCCCATCTTCTTCTATGCTACCTGAACCTTAGGTGCAGAAGTCGTGTTGTAGATGTATCCATTGGGAATTTTGGCCAGTTGTGGTATGTGCAGTAATCTTCATCTTTTCCAAAGAGAACCTTATTTGGTGAGAGGTGAAAGCTACACTTATTTGTGGGCACAAGGATAAGGATTTAGAATGGAGGGATGGTGGCAGGGTCAGATCAGGAATATTTCTTTATTATGAAAGGTGTGACAATATCTCTCCTTTCCTATTATGTCTTCTGTTATAGGAAAGCTTTGGACTCATTTAGAAAATGCAGATGAGGAAATGGGCCTCACTTTCCATATCTGCAAAGTGTGGATGTCAGCCCAGCTGACAATTTATGTTTCCTCTGTTTCTGATTATTTTAAACAATATGTTAAAACTGAGCACTACTGAACACCAACAGAAAAAATGGGAGTATCCATAGCCTCAGATAAAGGGTCTGTCAAGATTAGAACCTGATGGATTTAACTTCCTTGGGAAGTAAAGAGGCCTGAAATCAGAGTAGATGCTTTCTCCGCTGGCTCTTGAGACAGGTGAAGAAATGGTGCCATGGTGTACCTAGATCTGATCCAGCTGAGCCTGAGATGACCCATGTTACGTGTCTTGGTTAAGCTACATGGGGAAAATTAGGGGTTAGAGTTGACTTTTTAGAAAGAATAGTTCCTGTTCATGTTCTTATTTATGATAACTTCAGAGCCAACCTAGTGGCCATTCACTCTCATCAGTTTTGATTGGTTTAGTTCATAACCATTTTATAGTCTGTAGCTGAAAAGGAACCCGTTCATAAACATTTTATAGTCTCTAGCTAAAAAGGAACCCATCTCTTTGTTTCAGCTGTTAACCATACCATTCATATTCCTTTCAAAAGCCCAGCTTACAATGTCAGGAAAGGTGGCACACCTTGGCCTTGCAGTTGTGCTCTGGCACAGTCACAGCAGTATTGTTTTCAGGTTGGCTCAGCCTCCTCCGGGTCTAGCATCGCCACTGTCCACTGGTTGGTGCGGCCAACTTGTCTCACCCGTTCGTCTTGGGGCTGGCTTCAGTCATACACGGCACAGATGCTGTGCTGTGCATGTGGCCTAGTTTGACCTAGTATTTTAAGTCAAAGCCTTGCCACAGTGTCACATAACAGGGGTTACCCTCTTGCCTATTTTGAAGGTCCTCTCAGAGTTTGTTTGCTGCAGCTTCAGAACATGTATGCCTCGCACTTTGCTCATTTGCTAAAGTCCCTTAGGCCACTCTGCTCCCACTGCTGCTGTCCTTGCGGCTTTTCTTGGCTTTCTTGGGCTGGCTCATGACTAGAGCTCCTTTCTGAGGCTTTTTCTGTCAGTACCACCTCAGTGTACATAGCTGGCTTACGTCTTCACACCTCTGTCTCTTTTCTGGCTTGGCCATCTCTCTTGCAGGGTGACTCCTCCTCACACAGCTCGAGGCTGCTCTGTCTCTCTCCTCTGTGGGGGCTCCTTGGCCTCATGTGGGGCTCTCTGGCTTAAATAGGGTGTGGTCTCGAGGTCTTTTGTGGTCTCTCAGGCTCTCGGGCTCTCTCTTGATGTTTGGTAGTTCCTGTGGGCTCTCAAGGTTTCTGGCGGCCCTTGGCCATGCCTCTCCACTGGGTGCTTTCTGTAGCTCCCTAAGGGCAGAGGCTTTTCAGCAACACCCTTAACTGGGAACTGTCCACAGGCTTCAAACGAGGCTTTTTCTCCACTCTTCTTTGGTTGCAAGTCTTGGCTAGTGTTCAATACCTGAAAGCTTCAGCTAAAGACTTTCAAAGTATAGTTGAGAAGCCTTCCTTCAGTTTCCTGAGCTTTGAAAAGGTCCATATGCTGCTAGGTGCCAGGCTGATCTGCAAGTCCCTTAAGAATCTGCATTTCAGAAGCCCTTACTAACTCACTAAAGAAAACTAACCCATTACACTATCTCTTTCTCCTCTCCCCTCTATGCCTTTCTTTCTTTCTTTCTTTCTTTCTTTCTTTCTTTCTTTCTTTCTT
>CAJQZJ010032856.1:388768-411961 GCA_907164525.1 Lophiomys imhausi
CACACACACACACACACACACACACACACACACACACACACACACACTGAAAAATGAGGATATGGCAGTGCTGCCTACCCAGCCCTCTGTGTTTATAGGTTCTGTGCCTGTGCATTCCATTAACCACAGACTAAAAATATTCAGAAGAAAGTTATGTATGGAACGAGTACAAAACCTTCTTATCATCATCATCATTACTTCCTAAACAAAGTCATATAGCAACTGTTTGTATTATCAGTAATCTAGAGATAATTTTAAACATTCAGGATGATGTTTGTAGATTATATGCAGATATGTCTTAAGGAATACATGCATCCATGGGTTTTGGTATCCATGGGCCTCCTGGAACCCATGCCTCATGATTATTGAGGGAAAAGGGTATTTATAATTCTTATAAGGATTTTTTTGTTTTCTTTATTTGTTTGTTTATTTTTCAGGACAGAGTTTCTATGTGTAATAGCTCTGGCTGTCTTGGACTCAATTTGTAGTTTGAGGATGACCTTGAATTCACAGAGATCCTCCTGCCTCTGCCTCCCCAGTGGTGGGATTAAAAGTGTGTGCCACCATGCCTGGTGAGGTTTTTTTTGTTGTTGTTGTTTTTGTTTTTTGTTTTTTTTTAATAGAAAAGACAAAAAACAAATAAACAAGCAAGCAAAAACCTCTCAGAACCAAAAACGAACCAAACAAAAAACAGAAAAAGAGAAAGGAAAGAGGTAGTAGCTGGTACATGGAGTCTAGAGAGGGACTCTTTTCTAAGAGGGTGGACGTTCTAAGCCACACTGTATCTGGAGGAAGGAATAAATACACCTAACCTTGTATCTACAGTTCTCACCAAAAGGCTAAGATCTGCTTATAGATCCTGGGCTCATTTTATCAAGAACAAGAACAATCTTGCATGCTTGATGTCTTTTAACATACCTGTCAGGTTAGAGGGGTGTTCAGGAGCATTCTTTGTTCCTGTAAAGGAAGCAGGTTTTGATTTATTGTCCCACAACTGGCCAGTCATGGTGTTCAAACCTGTCATTAAACTGACTGTGGAGTCTGAGGCTCAGGAGCGTTAGGTCTAAGGCTTTGCTCTCTGAGTATGACTGGGTAAGGATTTAGAATGTGGCTTTGGGACCCAAAATACCCCTGTTTGAGTCCAATTCTATCATCATTTGTTAGCTGTGTAACCCTTTGAGTAAATGATCTTTGGTTTTGACATTAACTGAATGAAGGGGCTCTATACTGTGTCTAGAAATGAGCATCGGAATGAGACATTTTCTTCTATAATTGTAAAAATAAACCAAGAAAAGACAAGTGCTTAGTTCAGTGCTGAGTATTAGGTCAGGGTAAACACTTATTCCTTTTGGCCATTGTATGAGCGTTTGCATGCATGGAAATGAAAGGTTGTAAACTTACATGTACAGAAAAATTCTAAAAATGTTATGGATACTTCTACAAATGGAATATAATAAACACCAGAGAAGGCACACTGGCCACAATGTTTAGTCTAAGGCTTGCTAAGTGTGTGACCAGCCGCCGTCACTGTGCTCAGAGGCTGTTACTCAGAGCTGACTCAGGTCTAGGTCCTTTTCCAGGCTCTGCTTGGTCTGCCCATGTACAATGGTTATCTTCTATATAAAAACTTCAGAGACACCTCCCTACCATCTGGGCGCTGGATACTCCTTTTCTCTCTTACCCTTTCTCTGGATTTCATTTTGAAGCCAGCCAGGGGTTTTAAATTTGCTGGTCATGCCAAAGGACTCCCACGTGGCTGCCTGGAACAAAAACCAATCCTCTTTCAAGGGCTCCAGAACTGGCTGATAGGAAGGGAATGAGAGCAATGAAGCCCTGGATGCAAGACAGAAAGGGTGAGGGACTGAAAAGAAAAGCACTCTTTTCCAACTGCTCCCCAAGCCTGGGAAGAGTGTTGTAAATCTGCTTCTCTTCGGTGGACCTGCCAGACACCATCCCTGATTCTGCCAGAGCCTTTGTTGTCACCCTTTATCCTGGTTCTTGAAATTTTCACATATTCCGTTTGTAATAGTCCAAGTAGCTTAGGATGTTCATTCTGTCTCTTGGGAATCAATTTCTCGCCTTTTAAAATACAATTTCCCAGCCACCACTTTGCTCAGCCATGTTTCCACTGTTAGTTCTCTTCTCGCTAGAGATGAACAGTGGAGGGCCGAATTAAAACTCATAGAACAGCACAAGCTAATTGGAGTCTGAAAAGATCAGGATATTTGAAGCTCAGCTTCATAAAACCCCACAGGGTTTGGAAATGAGTCTTATGGGAACCAAAAAAAATAAAATAAAAATTTAAAATGCTGTTTTCTATTGCCCCAGGGATCCACTTACCAACTTTCTATAGTAATCTTTGAATTTCTGAACTACGATCAAATGCTTACTTTAAACAAACATATGTTTATGCTTCTAGTTTACATATACCATTGAAAAAGTGGCTGAGATGCAAAATAAAAGTTTTATAATCTTCTTAGTTACTGACATAAACTATAATATAGTAGAAAATATTGTAGTAAGATGGTTGAGGTTTTTTTTTTTGCTGAAGCTGACATGCATAATTTTCTCTTTCTCAATTAAACACACACACACACACACACACACACACACACACACACACACACAGCCATACTGTGTAGTCTAATGCACCCTCCCTATAGTTTTTCTTTTTATTTCCAAAATTTACTTCCAAGATGATGAGATAGCTCATTTGCTACAGCACCTTTTGTACAAGCATGAGAATCTGAGTTAAGGACTCCAGCACTCTTATTAAAAAGCCCAGGAATAGTGGTGCATGTCTATAACCCTTCTGTAGCCTGCACGATCCTGTGGAGCTCACTCACCAGTTGGTGTAGTCAAACAGTAAGTCCTGAGTTCAGTAGGATACCTTATCTCAAAATATAAGGTAGAGAATGACTGTGGAAGACATCTATAAACCTCTGACTTCTATATGCTTGAATACATGTGCACATATACCCTCATGTACATGCACATACACATAAACACACCACACACAAATACACACACCTTATTTTGTTAAAAAAGAAAACCAATATGAGGAAGTCCTTTAAGCTTCAAATGGTAATAAATTTGATAAGGAACTTATTGTGGGTGATCATGACATAGACATAAACAAGAGCTACCATTTTGGCCTTGTGGGTAATGGGAATTAGAACAGCTAACCTTTAGTCTGTCAGTTGAATTTTGGCTCAGAATCTAATGGGCACAAAATCATTACCTCCTGAAGGTCCAGGGTCTTTGGGAAAATCAGCTCCATCACCATACAGCCTAGACTCTCCATCAGAATGGCTGCCATTACAATCACAGCTAAGTGTCACTAGTGCTGTTGAAAACAGGATTGTATGAGAAGGCACACTGAAAGCACTTCGTGTGTACCATGCAAGGTATCTTCTGAGCAGCCAAAGGCTGCTCCTCGCTGAGGCTGACCAAAAACTCACCTTTGAAATTTAGAGAAAATGAATGGAAGGCTTGAAAATGTCTACTCATAAGTTCAGTCATAAAGCCTTTCCTTCCATACAGAAGAGCATTTTAATAGCAGTTGCCACTCAAACTATATTTTATTGAAGTCCCATCTGTGTTGAGACTACGAACAAGTACAAGCTAAGTCAGTCATTCTATTACCAATGAGAATCAAGTATCTCTGTAGATAGCTACTACTGAATCTGGGTTCTTTCAGATGAGAGAATATCTTAACTATTGCTTATTCTGGCAGCAAAAGTCAATGCTGCTTCTTCAGCAGGGCATCCATTGGAGAGCTTTTAAAATTGACTTCAGTTGGAGATTTTAGAGGTATGGTTTGTTTACTTCCTCATTTACTGGAGGCTGTATTTAAGCTATAAACAGCAACAATGATACACCTTTTAGAATAAAAGAGGCAACTAAATATAAACAGTGGAACAAAATAGCCCTTGGCTCTTTTCTTTACATATTTATAAATTTATAAAGATGTTTCCTACTATGTACCTATGAAATGTCATAAGGGATGTGGACAACTTCTCTTCCGATTGACATTTCTAAATTGGTGATATGTAATTACCTTCTCCATATTCACACTGCCAAGTAAGTTAAAAAATGTAAATTATATACTTGTAGCTCATTGAAGACTTCCTTAAGTATAAAATGGACATTCAGTGTCTTGAGAGTTCATTTTAAGATGTTAACTTCCCTACTCTCCTGAGCAAAATGGGCCTCACTGGAAATTTTCAGAAGAAAGATTACTGCTATGTTAAGTATTTCCTAATCTTCAAGCCATTTCCTGATTGACTCTTGTTCTTGATCCAGCATTACAGGTGAACCCATCTAATGGGAAATTCTGCTTATGTTCACAATCCATGAACCTGAATTGGAAGGTATCCAAGAAGTAGGGGTGGACTGAATGGGGTTCTGTGACAGTTGGCATAATGGGTAATCACATGCATTGTTTGTTATTTGTATGACAGCCTGACATAATGAGGCTGACATAATACAAAAACATTCTGATATAGGACTTGAGGAAGTTTAGGAAATAAGTCATCTTGGTATTTGTTTTGAAGCTGACCAGTTGTAAAAAGTGTTTTATTATTTGGAGGGTTTCCCACAAATGTTATGATCTACTGTATCTTACCTCAACATAGCCACAGTGAGAAAGTAGCTGGAATTTACCAGATAGGTAGTATCATGAAAAAGTCATGCTGATCCCAACTATATTAGTCAGGGTCCTTCAGAGGAACAAAACCCAATAGGATAGAGGACAGATATGTAAGAGGGGATTTGTTATAGGAATTGGCCTACATTATTGTGGAGGCTGCTCTGCCAGTTGCTAGCTGGAGACCCCTGAGAGCTGTGGTCTTACTCTAAGTCTGAGGGCCTAGAGGCCTTAGGTATAAGTTCTGGAATCGTAAGATCCATGAGATGGAGTGAGTCAGGGGTTGAGCCCTCAAGGCACATAGGAAAGATTGAATCTGAGTTATAGAGACATGAGATATAGAGAAGTTGTAGAACTCACCAAGTTCATCCAGGAGAATGGAATGGAGGGTAAAACAGTTGCCAATAGAACCCTGAGGCAGAGCCACATTTCAGGAAGGGTAAATAAAGGAAGTAGAGGACCAGCTCTAAGAAGGCAAAGACTGTAAACAAGTGGCATGTCCCTAAGAAAAAGCAGAGTGTTAGGCAGGAAGAGTGGCTATAATAAAGATGAAACCATGTTCATTAGATATGTCAATACTAGGGCTATTAGCGACTCTGAGGTTGTGAAAGCAGTTTCAGTGGTATACACTGGCAGGAGTCACAATACAAAGTTAGAAGGGGAGTTAATAGGGTGAGGTGAAATACAATACTAATTTAAAAGAAAGGGAAAGGAATCAGGGCAATGCTTGGGGTTACAAATCCTTCCAGTTGTGTGTATACTTTGAAGAATTAAGATTGTGTTTAAAGTAAACCTTGTGAAAGGAGAAGTTGTATGCACAGGGAGTCTAGGACTGATGGAATGGGTTTCAGGGAGTGGTGAAACTGTGGCAAGTCGGGTTTTGAACCACGAAGGTGAGAAAGAACACCTACCCCAGTGACTAAATGGGTGGGAGGAAGAGAGATCTAGATTTAAGCACATTTGTGGTGAAGGTGCCAGAGAAAAAAAATTTTATGGTGACTTTTATTCCCCCAAAAGAAGTTAGGTTATAGTTTTCATCAGAGAATAAAGAAGAAACTGGAAATGAGCCATGTTTTTAAAGAGATCAAAACAACCTGCAACTGGTTTCAAAGCAAACAAATAAACAAAGAAAGCTGAGTTAGATATAGGACTTTAAACTCATGGAGATGGTTAGATAGTAAAATGTTAAAGTCAGGTGCCAAATACATATGGACTGGACATTGGGAATGTATGCTAAGCCATATAACTCTTATAATCGTGGCCTATTTATTTCTGTTGTTTTGTATTGTATTTATAGTTATAAGAAAAAGAACCATTATTTGGACTGAAAGGGAGAGCTGTTGGGGGGAAAAATAAATACCTTAAACTAAAAAAAAAAAAAAAAAAGAAACCTAGACAAACCAATAGGCTGGTGGGATGGCTCTGTGGTTACAGGCATTTGCTACCACGCCTGAAGACCTCAGTTCCACCCTTGCACTCTACCCTAGTTAGGGTTACTAACTAACACCACAGTCCATCATTGAGGAAGTCTGGACAGGAACTCAAACAGGGCAGGAACTGGAGGCAGGAGCTCATGCAGAGGCCGTGGAGGAGTGTTGCTTATTGGCTTCTTCCTCAAGGCTTCATCATTCGGCTTTCTTATAGAACCCAGGACCACCAGCCCTGGAATGGCACCACTCACAATGGGCTGGGCCCTCCTCCATCAATCCCTAATTAAGAAAATGCCCTACAGGTGTGATGGCTAATGATATGTTTTAAGTTTTCATTACTATGCTTAAGAAATCTATAAAACAAAAACAACTCTTACCTGCAAGCCCCACTTTCCCAAGGACAGATAACTTCCTGGAATACTGAGGGTTGTTGTTCATGTAAGATAAGAAACCTGTGTGTTTTTGCTTCTGTAAATAACCTTGGAGTACACAGGATGTGTGTTTGATTACACACAGGCAGGAAGTACGTCAGGATATGGGCTTGCCTGATTGCATTGAAAGTGGAATACTTAGCCTTGTAAGTTTTGCCTTTATAAGCCCCTGGCTAATGTAATTTGGTACCATACTATGGGCACTGTGAGTATCCACTTCCTGGCCAATATTTAATAAAGCCTCTTATTTGTTAAAATTTATGATCAGACTGGTGAATCTCTGAATGACCTGAGACCCAGAACTCAGGCTTGCTTACAGCCCATCTTATTATGGAGGTGTTTTCTCAATTGAGGCTCCCTCCTCTCTGATGACTCTAGCTGGTGTCAAGTTGACATAAATCTAATTAGTACACACTACTAGAGTGGAAGGAGAAAACAGACTCATCCAAGTTGTCCACTGACTAACACACACACACACACACACACACACACACACTCACTCACACACGAAAGAGAGGAGAGAAAGGTAGAGATAGATAGATGGATGGATGGATGGATGGATGGATGGATGGATGGATGGATGGGTAGAGAGATAGATGATAGATAGATACATGGGTAGAGAGATAGGCACATGGGGGAGGTATAGATAGATAAATGATAATTAGATAGATAGACAGACAGATAGATAGATGAATAGATAGATGGATGAGTAGAGAGATAGATGTGCCTACATGGTGGGGGAGGGAAAGAGAGGAAGAGAGAGAACATAAATAAGAAAATAAATGTTAGGTTTGCAACAGGCACTAGGAAAGTGGAGAGCTCACTGACTGCATAGCTGGAAAGGAAGAGCTTTACCGAGGAACGTGTCTGAGTGTCTGAGGCTCAATAAGCTAATTTAATTAGAGACACTAAAGCCCGTTACCTTTACTTAATTTTCCACTTATAAAATGTACCCCCAATTCACATCACAAATGCGTACTTGGAACAAAAGAGGGAAGCAGGTGAGAAACCATGAAAGGGCCTAGGGTATTTGTGAGGGGGGAGGAGCTTCCGGTAGAGAGGATGGGAAGTGGCTGATCATCATTTTTCAGAATGTGTACTTCTAGCAAATCATGAGGTTATCCTGTACTTCTAAGAGGGAATCATTTTCCAATTGTAGCTGTCCCTAGGGTATGACTTTCTGTCCAATTAATAACTGCTCCCACAATTTAACAGAGGGACATTATTGCAAATTGGCCACTATTTTGAGGGACATTTCCTCCTAATCTCATGTTTAGAAAAGTCACTTTTACTGGTTTCGTTTTGGTACCAATATGATCTGGGTGACTGCAGTTTTGGGAGAGTTCCAAGAGTCTGAATTTGAATCTTTACTAGAATTTCTTGTATTCCTAGTGGCTAGATTTTATTTTTTACATATGGAATTGTGATGGAGGAATTTCTTATTGTTTCACGTGGAGGAAAGAATGACTACTGCTGAGAGCTTCTTTTTCCTAGGCCATTGTCACAAGCTAATACTACTCACTCTCTACCCTCTCACTTCCCCCTTATTATAAACAAAGCCAAGTGAAACTGTCCCTTCCTTTCTCTTCTTTTACAGTCTTTATGCTAGAGACACATTCACACCGGTGCTGGATAGAGCTTTCTAACTGTTTTGAGTTCCCATTCTCAGGATAAAGCTGGGAAAGCGGCACTGAACTAATCCATTCTTGAAAACATCTTAACATTATAAGCAGAACAAAGTGGAACAAAATGTATTCAGCCTCACGGATTTCTCTAGATGGTAACCAGAATAGAAGATGGCAGAATGTATTAATTCCTAAGATAAAATTATAATGAGAACAGAGAATGGTGCAAGATGAATTAATGTGGTGGCAGGCTTCTGTCTGCGGAGCGTGGTGCTCTCTAAATACTGCTGTGCAGCACTTTGTACTCAGGGCTGTCTTGTAATCTATATTTTAAAGATGCTCTAAAGATAAAGCTAGGCCATATTCTCATCTCTAGGAGCCCTGTCACAGTGCTCCGGACACAGAATAGCCCTGGGGAAGTGATGAATGGACTACCTGGCAGGCACAGAGGAGATTCAAGTTAGATATCAGGAAGATTTTTATTACTGAGAACACATACTGATGTGCTCCCTCCTGCAGCAGTTCCCCTGTAAGTCTGATGCTCCAAGGAAAACTTAGTTAGAGCAGTTCTGGTTTGAAAAGAAGAATTTGTGCTTTGGGGAAAAGAAAATCTTTTGTATCTGCAATGTGAAAAGTGTTACTTGCTGTTTTCTGCCATTGCTAGTTAAGCATTCACATTTTTGAACAGGCCAGACACCACATACACACACACACACACACACACACACACACACACACACACACACCAATTTTTTTCTGGGGTGATTTCAAAGGGGAGATTTGAAATTATGTATCTGAGATGAGATTATCTTTTCACCCACATTATAAATACAGTTATTAATAGGCCCAGTATGGGGCTGGGGAGAGAGTCTGTGCAGTTGTGGTTGTGCACCTGCAACGTCATTCACGTGGAGAGTTCTAGAAGCTTTGTGCTGTTCGATGAAGGCAGGTGTGCCAAAGAGTAATCAAGGAGACGCATGATCGCAGATGCTTCAGAAGGACAGCGACTCCTAAGGCCGTAGTGGAAAGCCTCGGGTGACTGTTTTAGAACTTTGAAATGTTTAATAATGCTTGTCCTGCATAGCTTTCACATCTTCCAAAATCTGATCTGATTGTGAATTTTTAATCAGGAAATCTGGTCTTGCAATCAGAATGAATGGCTTTGCAGCTTTGATTGGCAGCAATATTGCTCTTGTTCTGAATGTTTCTGATGCAGGAAATTTGGGCCCAAGTTTTTTGTTTTCTGCACTAAGGCTCCTGCTCAGGGCACGGCTGGGATGTCCACACTATGAATTAGAGTTTTTAATAACATCAGCATGTGGCATTAGCAGCACTGTGTTATTGTGGCTGCCCGTGATTTCAGATTTAATCTGCTAACACCATGATAATAATCAAGAGTGAATTGTGAATTGCCAGTATGTGTTAACTCCAAATGACACAGTAGCCCAGCGTTAAGCACTTTATATTCTCTTTCTGCTTAGGTGATCTGCTATGACTGTTCTATGACAATCTCTATAAGCAAACCTGTGACTGGTTTTCATGGGCCGGATTGTCACCTTACTTCCTACAGGGTCAGACGTTTTCATCTTAGAAGTAGCTTGGAAATGAAGCGGTTTGGGCCTCCTCACTTCACAGACTCAACTGGTAGTAATGTAGCCTCTTTTAAATGTTATTAAAAGGACAGTACTCAGAGAACGAAAAACCCACAATTGCCCTATAGGTGATGATGAGAAGCCAAAACCTGTAAGGAAATAACACTTGTGAGCTTGTGCCTAGTAAATCTAAGCAACCCAATGGCCTTCCTTTCAGGAGAAATTTAACCTGAAATATCTCCTTCCTGATGTTTGCAGGCCAGCAACGCAACATTTGCATTTTCCTTTTAAAACATAATAAGGAGAATTAAAGCCCTATGATTAAGCACTTAACATAAAATTAAAGGGCCATGGTTATTCATTAGTAAAACACTATGTAACTAGAATTCAATCAGACTTCAGACAGATTTCTTTCTTCCTGTACACAATTGCATGCCATGGATTTGACATTTCTGTCTATCCCTTTTGTCTTTCAGGCACGGTTTATAATATTTTATTCATATCTGCAGCATTGTAGGAACAGGAGAACAAATTCTGGTGAGTTTAGGATGCACTGGCTTCCCGTTTCCCCCAGTGAGCCCTGTTCTCCTTCACTCCCCTGTGTTTCTTTAGGTTGAAGAGAGAATGGCATGTGATAGGTCCAACATAAAAACAGCCAGTTCACCTGCTTGATGAAACTTACAACCTGCAAGGGAAGGCACCCTTGGAAGCGCAGCTTTACATATGTAACAATGCTCCGTGAAACAAGAGCTTTGATAATTTAACAGGCAAAGCTGAATAGCTGGAAAAATGATCCAATGTAAATCCTGACCTTCCTTATGCTCCACAGTCTATTCCAGGTAGATTAGAATAAAAATCATAAGTAGAAAATGAAATATGAATGTTAACCTGGTCTCTATATGGGAAGAATGACCTGCACTTGAAAACAATAGAAAAATAACATAAGGACATGGAAAAAAGTTTAAATAATAGTTTTAAAATCAAATTAAAAAATAAATAAAACTAAGGGACAGACACAAAACAAGAAAAAAATCATAATAATGAGAAAAAAACCCCAGTTACTTATAATGTAAAGAGCCCCTATAAATCAATATACAGACAGACGGCAGCAAGTAGAACAGACAAGCTGCAAAGAGGAGATAGTCCAAAGAGAGGCAGCACTGAACACCACAGACGTACAAATACTAACAAAGACGTGTGTTTCAATTAGATAGCAAAGACTATACAGCAAAGGCAGAATTTGGTGACAGTGGTGGCAGCAGCATGGGGAGGTGTCACTTCACAGCCTATTGATGGGGTTGGCCTTTCTAGGAATCAATTTGGCCTACCTGCACCATGATGCTTAGAACATTATATCTACCAAAACCATTGTGCATTTCTAGCTGCAGAAAGGAAACTTCAAACATATATATATATATATATATATATATATATATATATATATATATATATTTTGTGATGCGATTCCTTTTTCTTTCTTGGAAAGAACGATGAAAAGAAACCTGAAGGAAAGTTACTTGTATGTGTGTACAAAGACAGTGGTGATTTTGTTTTCTTCGTTAAATGTCACCGTAGTTTGTTTACAGCACTCCTATATTGCAATCAGGGAAGGTAATAATTTTATCTTTAAAAAGAGGAGGAAACTTGTAAAATCTCTTCATATCCTTTGACCCCCCCCCCCCCCCGTTCCCTGTTTAGAAAAATCACTCAAAGGAAAAAGAAAACATGTTGACATGTTGTGGTTAAAAATGAAGACAGCACCAGGGGATTGTTTAAATGAATTCTGGACCATCCAAAAGATAGACTGTAATGCAGCTGCTGTGAATTATATGCCAGAAGGATTTCTGATGACATGTTAAAATATATCGGACAAATTCTAAGTAAACAGAGTAAAACAAAACAGGACGCAAAATTGTATAAGAGCAATGATCCTGACCTCAAAATCCGTACTAGCCACTAGAAGAGCAAAACACACCAGAACGCTGATGAGTACTGTCCTGGGGAGATTAATTATAGAGGGATTTTGGTTTTTTTCTTTGTCATGGGTTGTTTTTGCTGTTATGTAAAACAATTACTATGTACTGCTTTTGTAAGTGTATTTGGGGACACTGTGGATCACTTAACCTCTCAGACTGAGTTCTCCCTACCACCTAGAAGAGCAACAGTTTAACTACCTTACCTTAAAGGGCCTTAATATCTGCATGCCACTAGAAAAAATATCAGCGTCTGCCAATAATCAACACATTGATGTCCTTCACTTGCTGGACCAATGCCATACCAGCCAGCTATTGGGCATTACCTAGAACGATAAACCATACAATGAAACAGAAGCAGCCAATACTCCGTCCTCAGGGGATGGCCTTTCTAGAAACAGACGTGAGAAAGTCTGCCTCCCATCAGTGGCTTGCTATGGCTTCACTTCTCAGCAGGAATCTGTGGTCTTGCCACGTGCCGTCTCTTGGACGGCTGCATTGCTGGGTGCCTTCGGTAATTGCTAGGTAAACACCCGAATGCAGATTGCAAAAAGATACTCCTGTGGGCAGTAAAAATGCTGTCTGTTTGCCGGTTGAGGCTTACCCCTGTGTTTCGGAGATACCTGAATTGGTTTGGCTCTTTTCCAATTACAATCTGTTCATAATCACCCAGGGTCTGTAACATCAAGCGGTGTTATGAGGGAATTAATTCTTCCTATGTGACAGTTGTTAGTGTAATTCATGTCCTTGTTTTTAATTGCTGGATCAAATTACTTTGGAGATTATTTCATATTTCATCCCAAGAGAAAGGAATAGAAAAAATGCACAGTGCCTGTGGTGACTTATTTGTTTAGTCTACACAGGAGAAAAAAAAAAGACAGAATTAAAAAGATTGACTTTTGAAGCAAAATGGCTCTTCTGTATCCTTGGAGAATTTTTTCATGATTTTAGATGGAAAGTTAGCCTGGGTACATTCTTTTTGTTTAAACACTCCAGGAACTAAGTTTATTTTTATAATGGTTCTGCCAAAATAATGGCCGTAAAGGTCACAGGCAGTGTCTACTAACAAATGCCTTGAAAAGGATTTACAGTTCAACGCTCTTTCGTTAAAAGAAGGCACCTTGAAGATAAGAAATTAATGATATTCAGAATAATTTATTAAGGAATACCTAATGGACTCTCATGAGACTCAAATGTCAAGATGTTTAAAATCATACACATACACATACAAACTTAGTAAATGCAAATTATAATGGGGGGGAAAAGACAGTATTTGAAAAAAATATAATAAATGTTTATTTTTACAACACTAAAATTTGCTCTTTGTATTTGAATAGACTTTTCTTCCAATGTCAGGAGCCCTAGCCACCAAATGCTTTTCATTCTGCTGTTTGGACTTGTAGGAAGAATTAGCAATTGCTGCTTAGATGACTTAGGGATTGAGAGTTTACTTGCAGTCTGATAGGTGTGGGAAAGCTCAGCTAAAACAAGCTCCCAGGACTGGAAAAAAAATCACAAATCAAAAAAATATTGTTATATTTATCTTCACTTTCTGATGACTTGCGTTGAGAGGGAAGTATATTGGTAGGGATGGGGTATTGAAGCGAGCTGCCACTGTAACTGTCCGAGGCCAGCTAACATGTAGGTTGCCTCCTAACTAGGCATCCTCTGAGGCAGATCTAAGTGATAAATTGGAGGAGGTAGGACTTATGGATCACTCGCTTAAAAGCAAGCACCAAAAAATTGATAAATACTGCTTGGCAAACAAAAACCGCAATCATCATTAGAACAGAGGCTAGAACTTGCTGATGGCTGGGAAGTTACGGTTGAAGGCAAATGAACAGCTCCACTCACTGAGGGCAAAGGTACCATGTAGTTCAGATAACAAAGTATTGTCAATCTAGAAAGGCTCTTGAAATAGGAGCTGGACTCACTATCCTAGAAACAGAAGATGTAGGACACAGCCACGGCTGACAAGCTGGCAGTCCTTGGGTCAGTTTTCCCTGCCACAGCACTGAGCTATTGTCATCTTTAAGGAGAGAAAAGAGATATCTATAAAAGTGGATGTCTTGCCCATAATGATTATGTAGAATTTCTTGGGTCATTTATTTCCTTATAAACCCAATTCTATTAATTTAAAAAGCTGGCAATGCTTCCGTGCTGTATTTTGAAGGGAATATGTTGTTCCTTCGCCTATGTGTTGATCAAAAGAAGTGACTTACTTGTTATCTGCTAAGTTGATTCGACACTATGGGCTTCTTAGCTACGTTTGGTCCTTTGCAAAGCAAGTGTCTATTGTGAATTGGTGTGACCGAGCGTAAGTAAGCTTCTTTAGGAAGAGCAGAGAAGGTTGGACTGCAAACACTGTGGGTATGGATGGGGAGGATGCCAGGTCACCATTGTGCTCAGTAACTTCATTCTGATTGGGTATTCAAGAGTTGCGCCTTTGTAATAATAATGTCCCAGTATCAAATACACACAAACAAGGGCAACTGATACTCTCAGAACAGCTCAGAAATGAAATGTAAAAAGCCTCGGTTGTATCAGTTAGCAACACAGGTGTTGTGAGCTAAAACTCTAGCATACTCCTGGTATCACTCTCAAATGGAGACTATCTACAAGTGTCAAGGGCAGGCGTGTCATTTTCTCTGTATTTTTCATCACAGACATTTGTGTTTCAAATGAGCAAGAGAACTGATTAAGAATGATCAAGTGCGACTTTGGAATGATAGTACCTGCACACCTGAAGTAGATCAACTTTCATATTTAAAGAGTGGTATGGGGCTTGAGCTATTAGAGTTGAAATTATTAAGGAGAAGGTAGACTGATTCCTCATAGAATGCCATCACTTAATAAAGTATATAATAATTATACTTGCTTCTTTCAAAATAAGGTGTTTTTTTTATTTTAGTTGCAATGATTAGTTTTTTTTTTAAAGAATTGTCATAGAAGCTATAAGGTTTTTCCTATAGGATTTCTCATAAAAACAGGTTGCTTTCTATTGGTTATTATTTTGCAATGTTAACAATATTTTCAAACTGTAGTCCCTTACAAACCACTTTGCCTTTACCACACTACCCACTGAGTTGGGTAAGATAACTAGAGGTGCCTGAAGTGGCTTTGTTGGTTAAGACAGCTGGCCTGGTGATGGTCTACAGTGATTTAGTCTCTGTGGGTCTCAGTTAGATGGCTAGTCTCCAGACAGTCTGCAGTTCTTTAGAGAGGCGGAATAGGTTTCTTCTCCGACTAGTCTCCGAGTTCCAAATCACAAGGAAGAAAGAAGACAAGCATATCTTGATATGTAAGTGCTTTCTAAGCCTTAGCTTGTGTCAACCTTGCCAGGGGACAGGGAGGTCTGTATAGTTCCTCCTAAGACACAAAGATGAGTAGGAAAGAGAATGAGGTGGATGAACAGGGATTTAGGCCCAGTGTGAAAGAAAATGGTTGCTGGCTATGGAGTTCCAAGATACTTAGAGAAAGAGGGTGTTTGGCCTAGTTGATGAGCTGAAGCACTCTTGTTATGGCTGAAGCATAAGGAGGGCGCTGACAAGGAGCCACAAGGAATGAAGTAGAGAGAAAGAGAAGAGGTAGACTAATGCAGGCAAGGCCTGAGATCAATGAGCAAGAGTAATGGAAAACTACTGGAGACATTCATTATATGTGTGTGTGTGTGTGTGTGTGTGTGTGTGTGTGTGTGTGTGTGTGCGTGTGTGCGTGTGTGTGTGTGTGTGTGCATGCGTGCGTGCGTGCGTGCGTGCGTGCGTGCGTGTGTGTGTGTGTATAATGTATTCTAGCTATAAAACACATACTACAATTTTCTTTCTTTCTTCCTTCACCTCTTCCTTTCTTTTTTTTCTTTTTTTTGAGATAGGTTCCATACAGCCCAGGCTTCCAACTCACTGGATAACCTTAAACATCTAATCCTTCTGTTTTCACCCAAGTGCTGAAGGTACAGATATACATTACATGTTTATGTGATACCCAAGATTGAACCCAAAGTTTCATGCATGCTATATAAGGTTTCTACCAACTGAATTACATCTTCAGTCCCCACTGTTTGTGAGTTGTGAGTCTGGTTTATTTTGCTTAATGTGATGATCTCCACTTTCATCCTTTTTTTTTTCTTCCAAAATGTATACTTTAGTTTTCTTTGTAAATGAGCAAAAAATCTCATTACTCATAACTGTATTTTATTTATCTGTTCATGGGAATCTAGAGTGGTTCTATAATATAATACTTAATTTTTATTTGGATGTTTAATCTATTCACTTTTAATTTATCTTAATGATATATTTGTCTTAAAGCTACCATCTTATCTGTACTATCTGTTTTCAGGGTCTTTCATCTCCTTTGTTGACATATTTTGGACTAATCAGATAGTTTTTACCCTATCTTCCTCTTTTCAATTATATATGTTTTACTTTTTAAAAAAACAATTATCCATCCAAAGATCCTTGTGTACATCCTTGACATTTTAAAATTTCTTGAAATTAATACTTTTCCAACAAATGAGTTTTAAGACTTTATAAGACTTTTACTCCTGTCTATTTTTAACACACGAGATAGTTTTATTCTTGCTCAGTCAAAGGTTTGTCTGATTCAGTCATGTTGTTAACATTTCTGCTCCCTAATACCCCCTCCCCATTTATTTCAATGCTTCCATCTGAGGTCATGAAGAAATCCCTTCAGTATTTCTTTTAACACAGGTATGATGATAAAGTTTGCAAGGCTTTTGTTTTTTATTTTCTTGATTTTTTGTTTGTTTGAATATTTATTTACTGATCTTCATTTCTAAGAATATTTATGTTGAATATTTCATTCTAGCTCACTTGTTATTTTCTATTAACATTTTAAAGGTCCATCTTTTATATTTTTAAGGTATTTATTTTATTTTTACTTATGTGTGCATTTGTGTTTGCATGTATGTCACATATGTTCAGGTACCCATGGATGCCAGAGAGGATAACAGATCCACTGGAGCTAGAGTTATAGAGAGTTATGAACTTCTTTACATAGGTACTAGGAACCAAACTTGGGTGCTCTTGAAGAGCAATGTGTACCCTTGACCTCGAACCATCTTTCCAGCCCCTTATTTGGTGTTTGAGGCAGGGTATCGATGTACAGCCCAGGCTGACATCACACTTGCAACTATCGTCTTATCCCAACCTCCTGAGCTGGGACTACAAGCATGTACCACCACTCCATCTACAGGTCCACGTTCTGTTAGAGACTTTCTCCAATGTACAAAGGAGAGCAGCCCTGAAGCTTTCCAACCTGTCTCCTGTAACTCCTCTTATTGGCTGACTGGGCTGTAAGCCAGGAGAAACAGTCGGTCCTTTTGTGATGCACCTCAGAACATAGAGAAGGACTGGGAGGATCCGAAGACAAGCAGAACACAGAACTGCATAATAACTGATGGTCCCCAAGTAATCATTTCTGTTTCTGGGCTAGTCATAGTTATGTTACATTATATATAGTTATATTAGATAGTTACTATATTATATAATATAGTTATATTACATGGTTATAGTTATGAAGAAGACAAAAAGAGACTAGGTTGTGCTGTAATTTTAAAAGTTCCCAGTGGCTTAATGGACACTAAAGTCTATTTTTCATTTATATCATATACTTAAAACAGGCTGATGGTAGTCTCCGATCCACACGTTGAGCCTAGGCAGATCTTTAATGGTTTACCTGTATCTTCTGGAATATGTCACCTTTTATATTGCCACAGCAGGGAGGTGGCACAGAGTGGTGTAGGGATTCTTTGTTTTCTTCTATACCTTCCTCCACAGTGTTAGGTGTAAGGTGCCAGGAAATGTGGAGGGATATGTGGGATAGAAGATCAGGGTGACTGTTTCTAATACCTATATTAGATGATCTAATTTAACACGTAGCTAACAGGACTGAGGGCAAACTTAGTAGATCATTTTGGTAGCATGCACCACCTCCTACGTTCTTGAGCAAATAAACTCTATACACTCTCTCAATTGAATTCCACTGGAATTTCATTTTTCTACCATGTTCTCCCTGTAAAGTAATTTCTGGGAATTCCTTAGTTACACAGTCATGATCACATGTTGCACCAGTCTTTCCTGGAGGTCATTAGTCACCTCTACCAGCCATCTTTTCTTTTGATGATTTCTGGAGCCCTGGGAGGTATGCAGCTCCTTCCATCTCATATCCGACTTCCCTGGATTACTCTTTCTGCTTCATTCCAATATAGACACATCTATTGCCCTTAACATAAAGGGCACAAAGCCTGAGAGTAGTATCTAAAACAATTTGCCAGCTAGCTTAGCAATGGGAATAGGGAATCATCAGCCAGGAGAGGAGCAATAAGATGTTAGCTGCATTTCTGTTTCTGGATTGTGTCCCTTATCATAGTTTCCTTCTGGTGGTAACTCTGCTCTTGGTCTCCTCAGCCTGCTCTGCGTCCCATCTGTAATGACCAGCTCTTACTACAGCACCTATCCAGCCCGTCTTATCCAGAGGTTAGATTTGCTACTGCCAATCAGAGACAAGGATGACTTTTCTCCCTTAGCTTCAGAAGCATTTTCTTCTGAAAAGGGCCAACAGCTCTCACCACATTGTGTGGTCTGGCTGTAAGTGCCCAGACAGGGCAGTCACATAGTTTGACGGTGGATTTCCCAAAGTCTGGATTATACCACCTGAAATAACATCACATATGGGTTTTTGGACCAGGCTAGACTTTAGTGTTTGCCATCTGGTTCCTTTTAGATCCACACTTCCCCCTCCCTAGTATAAGGTCAAGTTATGCCCCCCTATCCATCCCTTCTTCATTTGATTTTGGCTAATTTTAAGATGGAACCCACATGTATGTGTGCATCTACATATACACACATAACATACCAAGAACAAAGACTAATACACAGTCAGGTGGATTTTTAAAAATCAAATTTGGCTTCAGAAATCTTTCAAAGGACACACTCTTGCTAAAAATAAATACATTTGCAATTATAAACAAAAATCTACAACATGTCAGTTTGAAGTATTCCCATCTAGGTTACTTCAAAAATAATGAGCATTCATATGGTTTACTTTTGGGTCAAAGAAAGAGGATCTTCTTCCAATTATCTTCCTGAAACAAAGGACTTTTTTTTCAAAGATGAATTGATGTCTACAATAGTAAAGATAGAAAATTGCTTACAAATTTTAAAGGATACATTACTAGTTTTAAAATAGATGTGTTTCCTACCATGTATCTGGTTCCATTAGGGCTGGTACCTAAGAGACAGAAATGAGATGATGTGTATTTGGTTTTCATATTATAAGAATATTATTGGCTGCAGGCAGTTGTTTACATTTGTTTACGGTCGTTACATGCAAAGTGCCCCTCCCCTACACCTTTAAGTTGTATATTAGCTAAGTCCAGAGCAGTAGAGTCCAGTAAAAATACAGATATGGCTTTAAGATTTCTGGTAGTCATGTCAAATAAGTTAAAAAGATGAAACTACTTTTAGCAATAACAGTTTATTTATCCCAGTGTATGTAAATTATTTTACATGTTGTTTATGCTTGTGTCTTCTTTTCAGAAAGTCCTTTATTATTATTGTGTGTTCATGATGTGAAGAGTGGAAAGAAAGGTACATGTGCCAGAGTACTCGTGTGGGGATCAAGAGACAACTGCATGGAGTTGGAGAGTTGGTTTTCTCTTTCCATCTTTTTGTGGGTTCCAGGGATTGAACTCAGGGCAGACTTTTGAGGGGAGTCCCTTTACTCACCAAACTATCCATTGGTCTGTTTGAGTTCTATATAAATATAAACTCTATTGAAGTATATAAAGTATTCACCAGTAACATGGCCAGTGACTACCAGATTGGAGTGTGCAGGAAGAAGGCCTGAGTAAGTAGAGATTCTAATGAGGCATAAAGATCTCTTTTTCTCCTGGTTTCTCTCTTCTTTGTTGGCCCTTCTTGCTCCTCATGCTGGTAGAATGACTGTAGTAGATCCAAGATACTTTCTGGCCCAGGTTGCACAACAAAGTGAGTCTCTGTCTCTTCAACAGTAGAACACAAGACCTGAGCCAGCTGGTCTTGCGTGCATTCCTGGTGCCATTCCTGGAGCAAGGAGAGTAGAATGAGAATGGGTAGAATTGAGTAGGCCTGAATCTCACGCCACCCATTCCTCTAGTGCTGAGTATAAGGACTGAGGATGTGCCTCACAAAGGAAGCATGTGCTATTACCAGAAGAAGAGTAGCTGGTGTTAGGTAGAAAAAACTGGGATAGGAACACATCCCAAAGTCAGAGAAACTAGCCCATGGTCCCTAAAGCCAGGTATGCATAGACTCTCTCGTGTGAAGAGAGGCTAAGAAAAGCAGCCAAAAGAGAAAGAGGAAGAGCCATGAAACCAATCAAAGTGAGACAGAGAAATCAATGGCATGGAATTAGAAAAGAGCCTGAAAGTACTCAATATGCCACATGAAACACTTGTTCCTGACTTGGCCAGGATAGCTCTGAGGATGTGATGGGCAGAAGCTGAATGACAAAAGGCTGAAGGGAGGTGAAAGTAGAAAATGGGGGCAGGATAGGGAATCACACTGTCAGAACTCTCTTGAGAAATGTGCATATCTAAAGAAAACTCTAGGATGGTAGTTGGGACATGTTGCTGGCTGAGGAGGGGTTTATTAAATATATGCAATGGATTTTAAGTATAAATATTCTTTTTTGAAAACTCAACAAGTATATAACATGTTGTAAAGCTGGGTTTGAATTCTAGCCCAATGGCAACTCTACTAGCAAATAACTGGCTCCCTGTTTTGGATTTCTCTTTTGAAAATGGAGGTTGTAGGGGTTAGATAAATTATATTTAGAAAATATATAGGGGTTTCTGATACTGTCTCTTAATTCGGGGCATGAAGAGCATTATCAGCATGTGGACTAAAAACAGAAAACAAACAGGAGACTTAATAGACTGAAAAACAAGGTTGAAGTCAGGAAAAATAGGAAAGACTCAATAGACTGAAAAACAAGGTTGAAGTCAGGAAAACAGGAAAGACTTAATGGACTTGAAGAAACAAAGTATCTGGCCTGACACTGTTTTCAGCTGCTAAGTGGGCGGAGCCCAAATTAAGCTGAAACAGAGTTCCTCCTATTTAAGGACAGTGCATGGAGCCCAGAAAAAGAAGAGGCCCCTGATGGTAGAGAGCTCCAAGAGTCCTGCTGAAAAAAGGGCTGGCTATTGATGGCCAGCTCTTTCCCTGAAGCAGAAAGAAGCCGGTGAGCAAAGAAAGCCTGAACAAGACACCAAAAGGCCAAGGAGTGGACCCTGTGGCTCAGCTTTTGCCTGGAGGGGTTTGATCTGTCCGATCAGTGGCCTAGGGGAAACTGTGCCTGGCTTTAAGGACTGAGACAGAGCAGCTGAGTTCCTGATTCAAAAGAAATAAGTTGGCCTGCAGATGGCTGGGGTCTCCCACAGAGAAGAAAGCATGAAGCCTTATTTAAGGTGAGACTGTAATAACCAACTTACCCTGACAAACCTGCATCTGAGAGATCCAGAAAAAGGACTGCTAAGTGCGTTAAAGAATCTACAACAAAGACTGTGTTCCTGATGACTGAGGACCTGCCCCAGAGACTGTATCATTCTAAAAGTTAGAAAAATAATTATCAATAGGTTTAGTGGATAGGTTAAAGGGGTTGTAGGAATTTATAGGATTAATAGTTAAGAAATTGTTGGTGTTTGTTATAAGTGAATTTAGTAATAAATAAATAAAGTGATAAATAATAATTTAAAAGATTGGTTACAGGAGGTAATTATGCTGATTTCGCAGGTATATTAGGCATATGGAATGGATGTAAAAGAAAGAATTGAATAAACGGAACTGCTGTCTTTATCTGTAGTTACTGATGAGTGAATCAGCCGGTTTCTCTTTTCTGTCTTTTCCCATTCTACTTGGGGTGTTTCCCCCCCTTCTCCCAGAAGCCTGGTCAACTCCCTTCTGCTTGTTCTCCAGGGTCTAAGGAAGAATGACTTTCCACCTGATGCTGTCCCTCCTCAAGCCTTCATACTCCTTTGTCTCTTGGTTCTCTACTGCCCTGGAGTCCACTTCTGCCTGCTGACCTATACTGCATATCTCTGATGTCCTCATGCTATGTGCTACCTGAAAGGCCACTTCCTCTAATAAGGAAGATACACTCCCGGGCAGTTGGAGGCTCTGGGTGTATCTTTCTAGAAATTTAGTCTTGGAATGAAGAGTTCTCTTCACCCATGTACTGTCAGCCTCTCCCTGCTTTGATTTCCCTTCTGGCTTCTTCTGTTCCTTTGGTGACTGCACAAGGCTTCTCTACTGCACAAAGCTGCGAGCGCAGCTCTCCACATGCTGCTTTCAGATGACAAATGGATTCGGCTGATTCCTGGGGCAAAATGCTTCCTCCAAAATGTCACTGTCTGTGAGTACTTTCTCCCTCAAAGTTCTGGCCATGGAGCAGAACGAGGAATTTTTATGGACGAGTAAAGTTGCATTTCTCCCTTCCAGATTATACAAGGCACACTTGTCTGCAGCTGACCCCTACAACCTCGTCTGAGTCCTTCTGCGTGTACCACTCTCACTTGGCTTCTGCAGCTGCACTTGAACATGAACCATTGTCTGCCTTTTCGGGCTTTTGCTATTTAACCCTTTCATGCAGTCATGTACGTGATGACAGTGACTTGTCTGGGCCACACCAGGTTGAGCTCAGGCTGTGTACTGTCTTTGGATCTTCCTTCCTTTAGTATATATAGTCTAATAGTATCACTGAAGAACAGGGGGCAGAAAGACTGTGAGAACCAGAGGTCAGGGAAAACTGGTCAGTGGAACAATGTCTTCTGGCCATGAGAGGCCTGATTGTACTTGCAAACTCACAGCAGATGTGGCTGCCTTCACGGGACCTAGACAAGATAAGACCAGTCAACTTACCAGCATGCATGGGGAAACGTCCCGTAAGTTCCCATTCTGAGCTGAGGAGTTATTGATAGCTGTTGTTGGCTGCTATGGAAGAGAATGAGTTTTCTTTAGGGGTGTTGTTAGATTTCTGAGACAGCTTTAAAAAGAGCAGGAGTCAGAAAAAGAGTCAGGAGCTTGACATCAGATGGATGGGACCCTGTTTATTGGCACACATATTGAAGGGGCAGAGTCTCTCCCCTGGGAAGTTGAACTTCTGCTTGAGAAGAAAAAGATTGCTGAGATCCTTTATACGGGATGGGGTGAGTAGTGGAAATGGTTGCTGCACATAGCCCAAGTTTCCCTCCTGCAGCCTCTCCCTATCAGTGTCTCATTGGCCTAGCCTAGCTGGAAGAGAAGCTGGAAAATGTAGTCTTTTAACAGAATACTATCAGGTATCATCCCTGATAAGCTGATCAATTTCCAGGGGATGTCCTCACACCTGTGTGTGTATATGGACAGTGGTAATTGGACTTTGTGTATGCATGCTCGCGTGCGTGCACATGTGAGAGAGAGAGAGAGAGAGAGAGAGAGAGAGAGAGAGAGAGAGAGAG
>CAJQZJ010032856.1:411971-486422 GCA_907164525.1 Lophiomys imhausi
AGAGAGAGAGAGAGAGAGAGAGAGAGAGAGAGAGAGAGAGAGAGAGACTGAAATTGCAAGAATTTGGGAGGGATCTTGGGAGGAAACCTGAAGTTGCAAGGAGAACTTGGGAGGGATATGAGAGAAGTTGGAAGAGGGAATGGCAGTGTCTATATCAAAATACATGGGATACATGAATGAAATTCTCAAAGAATAAATAAAATATTTTATTACCCATTTAAATACAAGAATAAAAATTAGACATGTTTAAGTACTTGGATTTTCTCCATGCATCCTTCCCACTTGGGACATAAATGTCTCAAGTTTTTTTGAGCTTCTATTCCCTAAAACCTGGAGTGTAGTTGGAAACAGAAGGTGGAAGCCCAGCTGTGAGTGACTCTCACTTTTAAATGACTTTAGCTCTTGAGTGGCTTGCTCCACAGCTGTAGGTTCTAGAAAAGAAGCTCAAAAGACATTGGACCTTAGATGTTAACATTTTACTGATTATCCTAAAATACTGACATCAAGAAATCAATAATCAGAGACTGTTGTGAAAATAGATGGATGGATGGATGGGTGGATAGATAGATATATAAATGGATCATGTTTTGTACATAAATAGAATGAATTTCTGATACTATTTTGGTGTTTAGACATGTTCATTTCCCTATAAAATCTTCTTTGAATCCTAGAATTCCATAGGACAAGAAAAGGTTTCTTTTGGCTGTTAAAGCAGGGTTCTGCAGGCACAGCACAGGAAGCCATGCAGAGGTGGGAGGGACGCTCATCAAGGAAGCCAAGTCTTCATTTGGCCTGCTCAACTCAAAGCCAGCTCCTCTACACTCAGCTCGGTTCTGTCAACAGACTCTCCCAGCCACTGCCACGAAGGCAAAGCAGGCTGGTGGATTTTGCCCAAAGTTGTTAATCTGTTAACAATTGGCTGTAAAAGTACACATATGGAGACAAATAGGGAAGCAACTAAAAACCAGCTTCTGCAGTATAAAGATATAATTGCCATGCATAAGCAAAAAGAAAGCCCCCTCGCAGATTGCAAATGTTATTTTAACACACTGGGTTTAATGAATTTCCTTTGACCATCAGCAAAATGGAGTTTCAGTTTTGAAGTGCTGAATCTATTTTTTTTGTTTTGTTTTGTTCTGTTTCTTTCTCCCAATCAATCGTTTGAATAAAATGTGTTCCTGACAAATTCATCAGACAGTTGTGCCATTTATTCAGCATATGACCTTGGGTAATTTACTTAACTCTCCGAGTTTTGAGCTCTTCATTTTAAAAATGGATTTAACTATCTCTTAGTCCAATGACTGGGTGAGATGGTATGTATAAAACATCCTGCAGAGTGCCCGGGACAAAGTGGAGCTTGATGGCACATTTACAGGTTATAGGGTGAAGGTCCCCCAGCTGCAGGGCAGGTCAGTGAACTGGAGACTGGGGCCAAATCTCTGTTGCAATTTAAGTTTAGAGGCCATCTGCTCCATAATTCACTCTTGCTTGTGGTCTTTTGTGGCACTCGGGCTTTCAGCTGATTGGGTGGGGCCCACCCACTCTGTGGAAGGCAATCTATTCAGAGTCCACTGATTTGAGTGTTGGTCTCATCCTTGAACACTCTCACAGAAAAACCCATAATAACATCAGTCACATAAGTAGGCACCAAGGCTCTGTAGCCCTGGTGTGCAATATTGCGAATGAGACAATTCCCGAAAATAAACTGTGTCTACAAAGGCCAATTAAAACTTCAATGACTGTAGAGTTTGGAATGTTACTGTTATAGAGACTAATTACAATTTACCGTGGATGATCTCTGGCCTCTTAAGGAGGCATTTCTTGCCCACCTCTGTGGGACCTAACATCCCGACTACAGATGAAAACCTTTTGGAATCTATTAACTTAACAAATGCCTATTCTCCACCAATTAAAGGGCTAAAGATGCTCTCAGGTAATATGTAAGGCGTATAGGTGAGATTCTTTAGTCTGGCAAATCTCTCTGATGTTTCCACTGATTTTTTTTTAAATGCCTTGATTTATAGATTTCTTTGTTCCATTACCACAAAAACTCCATGAAAAGTGCTTCTACACTGTAACATGGATTTGGGGTAACCTAAATCTGTGTTTCTGGGCTACACAGATTTGGCTCCAGAATAAATTATCTTTTATTGTCTTTGAGGTGACAGTTTTGTTGTTGTGTTGAGAAAATCAGCTCTTTCACTTTTGTCTTCTTTATTCCACAGGATTGTGCTAAAAGACAATTGTCTCTCTATCTCCACACGTGTTTCTTTCTGATGCATTTTGAGCAGTAGCAAGAATGGCTATAAACTGAAACTTTGTTCTCTCTTCTGCTTAACTTTCCCCATAAACATGAGCCCTGTGGAAGGAGGGTTCTGCTGGAGAGAGGAACCCCATGCCTGAACTTCTTTTTTCTAGACTTTATGCATGTGCCACATACTATCCTTCTTTGGAGGGGAGTAGGGGGTGGTGGTGGAGCTGATTTTCCTTTTACATGAAATGTTTGCTCTACACAATAAGCCCCTTCTCATCTTACATATCTCATTTAAATATCACGCCTGTCCTTTGAGCAGAACTTAATAAGCCCTCTAGGTAGAACAGACTTCATACTCATATATATATATCACCTTTCATATACTTCTTTTGCTGTAACTGTATCATAGCACATGCTATTTTGATTTGGTTTGGTTTTGGTTTTTCAAGACAGGGTTTCTCTGTGTAGCCCTGGCTGTCCTGGACTCACTCTGTAGACCAGGTTGGCCTTGAACTCAGATATTTGCCTGCCTCTGCCTCCTGAGTGCTGGGATTAAAGATGTGCACTGCCATCTCCAGGCTATAACATGTGCTGTTTTTACCCATCTCCATGGAAGTAGACACTCTATGAAAGCTGAAAATTTAGGTATTCTTCAGGGCCATTTCCTTGCACCAAGTATGTCCTGGCACTGCTGTGGCATAACTGAATGGAACAGCTTTGACTGTGCTTTCAGAAGGGAGACACATTTTCTGACAATTATCTGATGCAACTGAGGTGAACACTTTCTTAGTACCTCTCAGGAAAACACTCTGATACGCTGCTATGGGTTTGAGACTGTGCCTGTACAAACTGAGACAGACCATGTGTTCTGTTCCAGAATGGAGAGAGAAGGAAAAGTAAAGAAAGGAAAAGAGAGAAGAGATCAGAAGTGAAGACTCAAGCACTTGGATGTTTCTTGGAAGATTCACAAACTGAGAAATTTTCAAGAGGCAGGACTGGTATAGATGGGAGTTATTTGCTTTGTGTAGTGCAAGTAAACCATACACCCCCAGGTCTATAAGCCTAAGGATGACCTGTTTTTGTCCACATAAAATTTGTATGAGTGGAGTGCATGTGGGTGTGAGCATAGAGTCATTTAAAACTGAGCACAAGCTGCCTTTTGTATTTGCGCTGACTCACTGCAGGATGGAGATGGAAGGCAGACATGGGGATCCGAAAAACTAGGCCATTTCCAGAATTTAAGTCGCCAGGAATTCACAGGAGTTTGGTTAGAATTTTGTGTCCCTGTGGGTTAGGGAATAGTTTATATGTCTCCACACTGAGTTGTAAATGTCTCAGGGTTTTCACTCGATGCTCTCTCTAATCATTGATTTCCTGTTGCTGTGTCCCTCACAATTAACTAGGGAAGATGTTTCCCAGCCCTGTGGAATATAGGTAAGATCACATAGCTGTTTCTGACCAGAGGAATGGAAATGGAAATAACACACTCCACACTGGCCATGACATAGTAAAGATTCTCCCTTGCTTCTACCTTCTCTTATTCACTTACAAACTGTTGTTAAATCACAAGGAGCTGTCAGAGAGCCTGACATGAAGATGTCTGTATCTATGGAGACCAAGGCTTCTAGATGGCATGGTGCTTCAAGGGAATTTTGGATATAGATGAGAAAATTTCTGTATTAGCTATTTTTCTGTTGCTGTGATAAAATGCCATGGTTGAAAGCAACTTTAAAAATATTTTATTTTGGCTTATGATTCCAGAGGGCTACATGTCCTTAAAGGCAGGGAAGGTATGATGGCAGCAGATTGACGAAAGATCCCTGAGTCTTTATCCACACACACAGGAAGCAGAAAGAGCAAGGACTGGAAGTGAGGTAAGGCTATAAGCCCTCCAGTTCCACCCCTAGTGATGCCTTCCTTCTGGAAGCCTTCACCTCCTAAAAAGTTCCATAACATCTCCCTAAAACATTCACCACCTGAGAAACAAATGTTCAAATACATGAGCCTGTGGGAGATATTTCTCATTCAAACCATATCAATCACCATCAAAGATAGGAAAACCAAATAATCATAACCATGTTTCTTGCCTGTATTTCCTTATGCTTAAGGAAGATAGACAAGGTACATAATCGTGCAGCATGCATACCGGCAAGTCATGTGTTTGGCAAATGGTACTTCCAAGAACCTTGGGAATTAGAGGGCTTCCTTGCTGCCTTGTTGCCAAAGGACCTACTCACTGTAAATATGGTATTTCTGATAGTCTTTTATAAGCCATCCCGTAGGTGAAGTCTCTCAGCTCTGGGAAGATGTTTGAGTCTGTGGAGAATGCTGTCGTCCTTTACAGAGAGCAGTGAGATCAGGAAACGAAGGGGTTCTCTCCACGTGTCATGAGGATAAACTTCCTGCATAACCCTGCAATGGGGAAAAAATGGAATCATTTGTTAGTGTCTGCCTTTTTTCCTTATGTTGAGGTGTTGAGTATCTTTTCAGAAAGCAGGGAAGATTTACTAAGTTCCAGAATATGTAAGGTCAAGACAGAGAAACATCCCACTCTAATAGTGCTGGAGCTGGTGAGTCTCTGGGTTCCATGTGAATCTCCAGGGCAGTGTCCCAAGAGCCTAGGGACTGGACTCCATATGCTGTCTTTTCTATAGAAAATTTGCAAATCTTTGGAGAACAGATTCTGCTTAATTTTCCCTCTTGAAAAGTCCACCTTGTAGACCAATCCTGAAATATCTTCTCCTCATTAATTAAAACACTTCAGAGGATGGTTGGCAGAACCTTGGGTTGAGTACATCTTCTTGGAAGCCAGCATTGAGATTTAAAGTGAAAATGAAGAAACAGTACCTCTCCAGCCTCAGTTTTGGAAAAGTATTTGTCTTCATCATTTTCACCCAGACTAATGGTTGGTGCTTAGGAAAGACGAATTCGTCCCAGAGGTCCTACTGACCACATACAATGAAGTCAACAGTACATCAGATTTGGCTTGTGGACAAACAGAGAATTGCAACTTCCATTTCACAAATACATCCATTCAGGGAAAGAGCTTTCCCCCTCCAGCTGAGGGAGCAAAATGCCCATTCCAGAACATTCTGCATGTCCCCTGGCTTTAATATATCTCACAGCAGCTCTTCTCAGCATTCCACATGAAAAAAATCAATCTCTATTTAAGTAAGAGGGGGATATTTATTTCTTAATTTTTTTAATAATGTATTTTGTGATTTGTATGGCTTCAGTGCCATATTATTTATTTATTGTGCCTATGGGGTGCACTGCCACTTGGTAATAGAGCAGCTATGGAAACTTGAGACCTAAGCAGAAATGAGTTCAATAATATTGCTACACTCAAAGACTTTATCCCAAATGAACAAAAGAACAAAATTGCAAGGCCATGATAACCCAACTGACAGTGCTAAGGGAGTATTTAGAAAGAAATAGTGATAGAGATTTGTTTTTAATGACAAGCAGGGGCAACTGACAAATGGGTGGTCTGTTTTAAAACTCAAAACCATTTCATAATTTCATAAGCCTCGTAAAACTAGATTTACTATATTCTTGATGTATGTGTTTGTGTGCATGTGTGTTCATTTGATATTTTGCTAAGGTAAAAGCTGCCCAAAGGCCTGATATAACTTAAATATATTTCTCTGTCATCTTCTTGCAAATCATATAGGCAAGAATAGTGATGTATGTAGCTTGGGATAGAGAAGCCTTCATTTTGACTCCAGGGCTTATTAATAATTTGCCAAAAAGAAAGCAGATGTTCATATAGGGGATAAACTTTGGTTGGCTTATTCTCATCATTTATTAAAAAGCATAAAGTTGGCTCATAACCCTACCTTTTGACTGACTTCCCACATTAAAGTAACAGAAGATATATCATACTTACAGATCCCTTCATATGTATGTAAGTGTCATTATAATGACTGAGGATAGTTAGATGAAAACAGGGTTAGATTAACATGGTTAAGATCAAAGGTTTCTGCACATGTGAGACATTACTCATGCTCTGGCACTGGTGATAAGATAGTAATAATTGTCACTACTCTCCAATAGTTTGGACTTCTTTAGCTCTCATTAATCCTGGTATACATTTTAGGAAAACTATATCATGCTGATGGCATTAAGCAATACATAAAGGCACTGAAGGACTCTTGTTCTTGGTGCAAAGATGCCATCTCAGCTGGTTGGGCACCCAACCAATCTGTCAGCAACATTTATTGACTGTCTAATGAGAGGAGGTGCTGTGAGACAGAGACATGCCTCAGGACTTAAGGGCAATCAGGACAATGACAAAGGCAGGGAAAGGCAGGAGGATGTTTATAGAATGGCAGGGAGGCAATGTGTCAGCACGGGTCACCTGAAGGATGGATTGCCTTGTGTTCATGGAGCACCACTGAGTCAGTTAGGTAAAAGGTGTTTTAATGAGCGAGCTCCTTGGAGATTACAGCAACCCTGTAAGGGGTGTGGCCTCGGTTTTCTCATGTGTGGAAGGAACTACAGTGTATGCCAGGATGCAGCAAAATCAATGTCTAAGTGGCACCTAGCTCTTACCTGGAGCTTAGTGGGCATGGAAATCTGGAATAAAGTAAGAAAAGAAGAGGTGAGGTGTTTCTCGAGATGTTAGAGACCTTTTTTCAAGCTTGTTGAGGACATATAAGGTTTCAAACTCAAAGCTATGCACTTCTTGTTTTAAGGTTTGGCTTGAGGAAGCTACAAAAGAATCACAAATGCAGATTTGGTACCCACACATGCTCATCTCTGTCATATCTGTGGGATTTATGCCAGAGAAAGCACATTGATAGCAGAGTACTTGTGCAATCTAGGAACACCTAAAGAGTGTATAGCAGGGCACAGACTGTTGGCTCCAGTCTGTTCTTTAAGGTGTTTCTCTTCTTTTTCCTGTGTCCTGGAGAAAAAAACCAACACAGAGTGGAGAGCTGCCCTCCCCATTCTCAAGTTACTGAAAAGGTTCTTCCCTCCCCCGTGCCTCTTTGAGACAACTTAACAGAGATAAAATTAATTAGCATTTGTGACTAACTAAACCAGGGCCATACGGACTTTATCTGTATCTGCCTGAAGCCATTGAAATGACTGAAAACAGAAATCCTTCATTAGTAAGTTAGTTGTTTGATTTTGTCAAGTACTAACAAAGAGTTTGGCTTTTCTCCTTCTCTCTTTTTCCCTGAAGTGGCTGATTGTGAGCAAGTGGGAGTTAGGCAGAATGACCATGTTCTCTTCAAACCATTCAGCCGCAACAAGCCCAGTCAGGGCTCACATGTAAGTAGTAGAAGCCAGCAAAACATGGGTAGAATGGAGCCCCATGATCAAGGTTCAGGACTTGAATATGTGCTATAATTACTCTTTATCTTGAAGTACAATATTTCTAATTGAATTCTTTCTAGTTTAGGGAAATGGGAGTAAATTTTAACAAAAGGAAACTACTCACTTACTTAAACATGCATGAATCACCTACCTGTGTTAACAGAATACAAGGTACTGAGGGATTAGAAAAGGTCACCTTGACCCATTCTCAGGGAGTCCTTTCTGTGGTGAGGATCATGTAGATATGCAAAGCATGGAATACCCTTGGAGGGTAGATGTATGAGCAAGGTTCCATGCTGCCCAGCAGAGAGAGGTCATGTTTCTTGGCAAACATGTAAACTGTGCCTTTAGGACTCAGCTTCAAGTAGATGTTCAGAAACAAGGCAAACAGTGTCTAGATTGCAAGGCTACAGTCTCATCGACCAGTAAGCAGGGACACAGGGATCCAGTAGTTCTTCAGGCTAATGCATAGAAAAGGGAAGGGAGAGGCTGGGAGGTTCAATGGCTGAAGTTGCTCGGGTGCTGGATATCCATTGTCTTTTATTCACAATGAAGTCTTTCAACCCTAAGTAGAGAAATACTCTATGGCTCCACAAAGCACTACTCTCACTGAATGCTGGGAGCTGCCCCAGGAGGAAGGGAAGGAAAGCCAATTGCTAGAGTTGTAAGGGGATGAGTTGGAAGGGAAGTGGATGGGCACTTTGCACAATAACTCCTAAACAAAATGAATTTTGATCAAATTACAATTCTAATAGACTCTGAAATTTAGTTCACTAAAATAGCCTATGAACCAAGCCAAAGCATGATGCATTTAAATAAAAGTAGAAACTAAGTAAATGTAATCAGTTTAAAAATGGACAAACAAGCATCATCATAAAAACAATGATAAGTAAAATTAAAGACAATCAGGAATAACAGAAGGTCTTATGCTTGAGTCCCATTGTTTTTAAAAATGTTGTCACTCAGTCTAAAATGTCATCCCCTCCTTTTACCTTTCCTTCTTCTAGTATCTTCTAGTCTTAGCATCTGTACCATTTCTGTGATGATATCCCTCAGAGTCCTGGATAGATGTGGTGCCAGTCCTGACCACCCAGGTTCCTGTACCTGTCCCATCAGGACACTTCCTATATTGCCATAACTAACACCCTGCATAATTTTATGGCTTTATCAATAGGCTGGGCAGGGGGAATCCAATAGGATAGGAGCAGTGGTTACTATGCTACTGCATGGTCAATGTACCCTAAGTGCCAGCATATGTGGGTGCTAAATATAATTTTTAGTGAATGCAGCTTAGTTTAGAAAACTAAGCTGAAAACAGAACTTGTAGGGCATGTAACAATGCCTAGGATGAACAGCACAATGACCAAAGACCTCTTTTCTGGAAACCAGACAAAAGGTGACTTCTGAGCCAGTGCTCCCCCTACACACTATGTGTGGGCTAGATTTCAGCCTCTCTTTGGCTCCATTTTTGTGTTCTTGTGAACAAATTAACAGCAACTTCCTGCAAATCTGGAAGGGTTCTCTTATACTCTGGGTATGTGGGATTCTAGCAACACATTAGTAAAACTTAGATCTTTGCTTATTGTTTTTAAGCAATATCCCTGTTGAAGCTGTAATCCCAATTTGTACTTGATTGGCCCTGGGATGCTGGATTCAGCCTGCATGGATAAGCAGAGTTCGGGATGTATTGCCTTTGCCATCACTCTGGAGGCCATATCACAGAGGTGTGCTAGCATCCCATACATATTCATGGACATGCTGAACTGCCTTTCATCCAAAAGGCTAACACCAGGGCCAACTGGCAGCATCTCTAGAGTTACTACCAGGAAGTTTGCGTCTGGTGTTTACCCTGATCAACCTCTCCCTTCTTGGGGCCAGTGCCTTACTAAGGATGTCACTAAGAGGCCACTACTAGCACTACTACTTGAGACCCTTGTTCAGGACTATGGGAACAATTCGGAAGAAGTCCTCACCCAGCTCACATCTGGCCTTGTGACCTTGGGAGAGTTATTTTAAACCCTCTGCCTGAGTTACTTTGGCTAAAAAAAAAAAAAAAATTAACTAATGATACTTACCTGCTTGCCAGGAATGGCCTAAGATTTCACAAGTAAATAATTGTAGAGTGTTTCAACAATGTAAACTGTGGTATAATTCACGAAAATAACTTTATTACTAAAACTCCATAGAAACCTATGCCGTTCCTTTGGGTGTTTTCAATCCCTGTTTATTTGATTTATGCATGGAAGATAACATTTGCCTAAAACCCTTTTCTTATGTGGGTATTTCCTTTGATTTATTCTCCTTCACTCTGCTGGTACACAGCTTGACGTACATATAAAGGATTTGCAGGGGAAAAAAATCACTTAATGCATAGCATTTCCTCTGTTGTGACTGTCTTGTCATGAACTATTACAGTTGTCAGTTATTATCAGAAATTTGCTAGTTTTTGTTCAGGCTTATAAATACTCACCTTGGACATGGTTTATAGACAGCATAGGGAAAACAAATATGTATGCCGGAGTAGTCAACTTAGATTTATTTTAACTTAAGAGAAAAAAGCTTAAAGCGTTAATGTGTGCTTGATAAGCTATGACTTAGCCTGGAAGAGGCAAGCAGTTTATATTTACTCTCCTGGGTAGGATCAACATTTACGGTTTCAGCCTTTCTCAGTACCTCTTCAGCAGGTTGTACCTTTCCCTGAAGGACCGATCTCAAAGTACAATTTCTGCACACGTTATTCTCTGAGGAGTAGGGGCATTAAGCCAGCTATATTTATGGAGAGTAGAACAGGGAGGCTTGGGCACATGAGTGTTTATTAAAGAGCCTTGAGTGGCCTGGCTACTGATGCATCCGAGTCTACTCACAGGACCAGCCCACTGAAAACTTATGAAATAGAAAATTTATCCTCAAATCTCTTGACAACAAGCTCCACTCCTAAAATGTTTTCTTTCCTATTTAGAAGGAAGCCATTCGTATTCTGGTCAAAGAACAGTACTCTTAAGGAACTTGCTCCCCAAGGAAGACCTAGAGCCTGGTGCTAACATCTCCCCTTGGGAGGGACTCAAAAGGCCCTGTCCCTTCCTGAGGACTTAAATGAACTGCTTAATGGTTTCTTGGAAAGAGAGAGACATCTTCAGGGATGCTGTCCCTCATAAGGTGTCCAAGCTTCTGTAAATAACCCTTAGCCCATACTCTTGTAAGCAACCCTACCCAATCTAAACTTCCTGGATCTCTCTCTCTCTCTCTCTCTCTCTCTCTCTCTCTCTCTCTCTCTCTCGCTTTCTCTCATACACACACCACACCACACACACACACACACACACACACACACACACACACACACACACACACACACCATGGAGAAGTACAAGAACTCATTAGGAAGAGGAAGGGGAGCAATGCAAGAGTGGAAATGGAACAAGAGTAAAAAGAGGTAAAAAACAGTAAAACAAATCACAAAACCACTTGTCAGAGGCGACATCTGTGAGATAACTGTCATCTTAAGAGTCAGTTCTCAGCTTGTTCTGCACGGAGGCTTTGGGCAAGTCTCTTCATTTTTTTTTCCCTGAGTCTCAGCTTTCTGCTTTGTACAATGTTGGTCCAAATGTCCAATAGGTTTATTGCAGGGGACAAATGTCCTCACCTACATGAGAAGGCCTAGCATTCTTGAAGACACAGAAGAGACTCTTCAGTTTTGTTGAATTTAAAATAGAGAATATCTCAAATCTTAATCCATAGAGAAAAATCCATGTATTAACATGACAGACAAGATAGTGACTTGCGAAGGAAAACCAAGAAGCATTAATTATAGAAGAGCCTGGCAACTATCCCTGCCATAACTAGCTGTGTGACTTGGGTAAGTCCCTAACCCAGTGATTCTCAGCCTTCCTAATGCTGCTACCCTTTAATGTAGTTCCTCTTGGTATGGTAACCCCCAACTATAAAGCTATTTTTGTTGCTACTTCATAACTGTAATTTTGCTACTGTTATAAATCATAATGTAAATACCTGATATTTCTGGTCTTAAGTGTCCCCTATGAAAATGTTGTTTGACACCGCCAAGGGGGTCACAACCCACAGATTGAGAACCAGTGTCCTGATTCCTCCCATTTATTGTTCACTGAGCTAGAAGATGAGGATAATTGTGTCTACCACATAGAGCTCCGAGAAAGAGTAGATCAAACAATAGGAGCAAATCCCCAGAGAAAAAGAGGGCTGAGTCAATAGCAATTGCTTGCATGGCTTAATTTTTAGTAAGTAACTATTCTGTAGTCTTTCAGTTATTGATGGAGCAGATACATTAAAACAAACCAGTATCACCATTATAACCAATAGAAGCTTTTTGTTAACTATGAATAGAAGTCTGTTTCTAGTTACTTTTCTGCAGTCATAAGACATATAAATCATATATGTCTTTGTAGAAGGCTGGCATTTCTCTTGGAGGATAACAAAAACCAATACTGATTACAACCCGAGCCACTTGTAAGCCTTCCCGTCCCATAGAATGTTAATAGCTTAAGTTTCTTTCATGATTACTGATTTCACATGACTTCACAGAATGATTACATATTGATGTATTATTTATTATGTAAATCTAGCATTGTAAATTATTTAAAGTCATATTAATGGTATCTATTATTTATGATGGAGCTATATTAATAAATATTATTTCAAGCATCTTTGGCTAGAGTGTTTGTCCCTGAGGATTACAGTCACTGGAAGTTAGCATTCCACTAAAAGACAACGCAGTTCTCTCCTTCTAAGGACACTGAGGTCAGGTGTTCTATGAGCACGTCTTTAGCACAGCCTCAGTCTGTTAACGAACCCTAACAGCGACACACAAAACTCTTGGGTTTTTCTGCATGCAGTCATGGCTCCAAGTGACACTTCTTTGAAAAATCATGACATAGAACATTTGAGATTCCACTTCCTCTGATGACAACCCTCAGAACATTACCTTTGCTGCTCTAGAAGTATGCAAGCAGGAAAACTTAAGAAAACGAGACTGGCTGCTCTTCCAGGGGTCTCGAGTTCAATTTCTCAGAACCCATATAGAGGCTCACACTCTCTGTGACTCAGTCCTGTGGGATGCCTTGTCATCTTCTGAAATGCAGGCAAAACACCAAAAATAAATAAATAAATGAAAATAAAAATTTTAAAAAGATGAAGAAAATGAGCGATTAAAGAAACAGGTATTAAGTGGGGCAGTGGTGGCATGCACCTTTAATTCCAGCACTCAGGAGGCAGAGACAGGCAGATCTGAAACCCTGAAGCAGATATTAGGTGGACTATATTTGGCTATAAGTTATTGAAAAACAGTGGGTTAAATACTCGTAGCATATAGTATAATAAAAACAATAAAATAAATACTGGTAATATATTACAATAAATAATTAACTCATATACTTTACAAAAGGAACGTGGTGAGCCCAAGAATGGCTCTCAATATGATAATCAGCTTATGATTTTCTTGTTTGTCTTATGCATTAGATACTATTCTTGATTGTTACCACAGAGATGCAAGCTGATTCATACAGAGGCGGACATCAAATCCTCTCTCAGATACGATAATCCAGAAGAAGTTGTTGAAACAATGATTTTTCAAGGATATTGGACACCCAGGAGTAAAGTCTGGTGATGTCTGAGCAACAAGAGCAAATGATAAACAAGATGGGATCTAGCAGGTGCTTTAGTGAAGATTGTCTGTGTCAAGCCAAATAGAGATGGAGAAGATGGAGGTGGGGCAAGAACGACAACACAAAGCTCCGCCCCACTCCCAGCTCTTTGGCTTATCTGGGAAAACCTATTTTCCCTAAGATCCCAAACACATTGTGTTCCATATCTATACCTTGATACCACTGACTTTTCCAATAGCTTAGAACAAACTATTTTATATTCCCCGAGGTTCAGGTCATTCATAGCCTAATAATACTGAGATCATGTTAGCAATGAAAAGTGATAATATCTAATTATTGTGATAACCATAAATATTTGTCTTGAGGTCCCAAGGATTTAATGTGTTATTCTTTACCACAAAATTTACATTTATAGAAGATTGGAATTTTAAAAAAAATCCAGTTGGGATTTCAACTCATTGCCAAGAAATGTTACAGGGACTAAATTTGCTGTCTTATCTGAAAAAAAAAAAGATAACTCAGAAGAAATAGTTGAAATGATTTTTAAAGATATTGGACATCAAGGAGTAAAGGCTGTGATTTCTGAGCAACAAGTGTAAATGAGATAGGACCTAGTGGATGCCAGAGTGAAGACTGATTATGGCAAAAAGACATGCAGAAGATACAAAGACACTAACGATACCTCTGCAGTGGCTGAGACGAAGACTCAATGGTACATTGGAGTCCCTATAGGAGAAAGAAAGGTATGTGGAAATGATTTTCAACAGATAATGGCCAGTAAAACTTCCAAATTTGAGGAATGCATAAGTCCACAGGTACATGAATCTCAACAGACTCCAAGCAAACTATCAGCAGCAACAGCAAAACACAAATAAAAATTCTCCAGGGCACATGATAATCAAGTTGGTTAAAACTAGTGATAAAAATAGGGTTTTTTAAAATTATTTTTTATTTTGATGGAGAAGTTGTTAAAATTTAAAACAAATAATAACTCATACAGTGATTTTCTGTATATAAGCATATATGATCCTTTGCAAGTAGCCTGATAGCAGAACTGTTCATATTATCTTTATTTTTTCCTGTGACCCCTGTATTATCATCAACACAAAGAAATACACTTTTTTTCCTCTGGCGTAACATTTGTTGTTAAGTTGCCTTCTTCTTAGCTCTGGTTGGCTTTTCTTGACTGTGGTTACCACCATGTCACCACTCCATCAGTGGGAAGTCTGTTCAACCATGTGATAACTTCCTTCATGGAGCTGATGTACATGACCTTATCCCCCGTGAATTCAGCACAGATGATCATGGTCACTATTGGGAAATGCAAGGCTATCCAGAATTTTACAGATAGCCAGAAGAATCATCACCATATCCTTGCTAAAATTCAATGACTTCCACAAAGATTGAGAAAGAGAGAGAGAGAAATGTAAAAGCAGACAGTGATGGGGGTGGGGAGACAGACTAAGGAACAAAGACAGGCCTGACAGCAGATTTCTCACTAGGAACAATGTTAGGAAGGCAACAATGGATCAACATTTCAACCACATTAAAATGAAGTGGGAGACACACATACCCAAACCTTAACAACTTTCAATCTGGAATCCACGACTCAGGAGAAACATCCTTAAAATGAATGTGCAATAAAGATTACTTAGATGAACAAAAATTGACATCATTCATCCTGGCAGACCTGCATTAATGGAAATATGAAGAGATTACACCAAAGGAAAATGACATTAGAAGACAGTTTAGAACAACAGATTTGGTAAATACAGACCTTTTCTTACTTAAATAAAAACATTGGTTGCTTAAAGAAAACAGTAACAGTGTATTATACAGTTTATGATATATGCTTTCTGGCTAGGCTGACTGGCATATGCATATATGTATATACAAATGTGTATATACAATATATATACATTTTGTTGTTGTTTGTACATATATATAGCACATACATATATCTGCTAAGTGTATAACAACAATACTACAAGGGCAAAGAAGGAAGAAAAGAAAGCATACTGTGGAAAGATTTGTTTACTAGACATAGAGTAGCATGCTATTGCTTGAAGGTAGGCTATAGCATTTAAAGATATATGCTATAAATCCCTGATTCTCTGCCATGAAAAGACCAACCAGCTATGTGGTACAGTTGATTATGTTGGCCTTCTTCCATTGTGAAAGAGGCAACTGTTTATCTTTATTAAAACTGTCATGCATGTAACTTTAATTAATAAATAAACATATAAAAAAACTGGCATGCTTTCTGAGGATGAGTTTGTCTTATAGTGTCTGATTTATGAACACAGGACTACACATTAGACTAAGAAACTCTTTTCTTACAATTGAGGAGCAGGAGTACGTACATGAATGTAGGGTCTACTGCGGAGTGTGTAATTCCTGACACTTTGAAGTTGTGGGATTCTGGTACAACTAGTGTGTATGTGTGTGTGTGTGTGTGTGTGTGTGTGTGTGTGTGTGTTTTGCATACATGTGTGTGTGCAGATGCACACATGTTGAGGCCAGGACATGGTGCTGGATTAAGTTAACATTCTGCCTAGTGTATATCTACTGGGTAGTTATGGAATAGAACCCAATTCTCTCTCCTTCACTTAATTGTACAGAACCACCTCAGCTCCAACATTGCCTGCAGGAGTCTAAGGTTCTGTCGCAACTGTGTTACAGTTTGACTCTTACACTGATTTATACTTCCGTTACCACCCAGAGCAGGTAATGTCAAGAGCACGTGCTCAGAGATCTTTTGCACACAAACCTAAGAGACCTTTAGTCTGCTTCCCAAAGAATCCAGAGTGTGGTACCCACTGTGCTCACATTGTCACATATAGGGGAAATGATAGAGCTTGAGGTATTAGTGTTCTGTTCAGGAAGTTGTCACCCATGCCAATGGTTTGAAGCTTTTCCCTACTTTGTCTTCTATTAGATTTAGTATGTCCTGCTTTATGTTAAGGTCTTTGATCCACTTGGACTTAAGTTTTGTGCATGGTGATATTATGGGACTATTTGCATTCGTTTACATGTTGATATCCAGTTAGACCAGCACCACTTGTTGAAGATGATTTCCTTTTTCCATTGTATGATTTTAGCTTCTTTGTAAAAAATTAAGGGACCATAGGTGTGTCAGTTTATTTCTGGGTCTTTAATTCAATTCCATTGATCAACTGACTGTTTCTATACCAGTATAGAAAAGCTCATCCTGAGTGAGCTAACCCAGACCCAGAAAGATGCAGATGGCATGTATTCACTTATAACTAGATTTTAGTCATATAGTACAGGATAACTATCCTACAACCCAGAGACTGAAAGGAACAGGAACATGGACTTTGTTACCTGTTAGTGGGACACTTTTCCCTAGTGGAGCTACCATGTAGGTCCCCAGTGCAAGAGGAAGCTCTTAGCCCTCATATGACTGATGAACTGAGGGGAGCTGATATGTGGGGAGTAGGATAAGTGGGAGAGGGGTAGAGAGTGGGAGGGTGGGACCGGGAGGGGTGGAGGAAGGGGAATGTGATAGAGATGTAACTTGAAGTAATAAATAAATGTAATAAAAAAAGAACCGAGTTGATAAACAATTGACAAAAGAAAAAAAAAGTAAGTATCAAGACAGGTTGGGCAAGTCCTTCATATTTTGTGCTTTACAGCTAATGTCTGCCAGAGATACTGGCCCAAAAGGCTGAAGATAGATGCTCCAACATTATAGAAAGAAACTGCTGACTGTCCAGACAGCCAGTTTTCTGTAATTTCTTAGTTTTGGAAGCTGCTTGCTCTGTATTTCCTGTTTATTCAGAGATATTTATCCTTCTCAGGTCTCTGAGGTGGTTGAAGACTAGACAGCTATAGTCTCACAGTTAAGTTTTAAGTTGTTTAGGAATTAAAAGGATGTTTTAGGTCTAAGAAGATGTTTTTAAGTTGGTAATGCAAGTTAGGATGGAAATTGAGTTAGGTATAGAACTTTAAACTCATTGGGATTGATAGATAATTGAATATTCTTATTAGTTGCCAAATACATATGGACTGGACATTGTGAATATATGTCATACCTTAAAGTTTTCATAATTGTTTCCTAATTGGTCTTATCGATTAGTATTGTATCTATTGTTATAAGAAAGAGAGACTTTTATTGGACTAAAAGGGGAGATATTGGGGAAAAAATATACAACAAAAAATTCCAAAAAAGTAAGCATTGTTAATCTATTTCAAAATTTCATGAAGATTGCTCTTCTAAAACCCTCTCCCGTTTAAGGATATTTACTTCATAATGCATGGATTCAAATTCTCCCCAAATCCCAAACGTTTGAGGGTAGTCTCTGATGTCCCCATACCCACAGACTTCTGTCTCTCCCTGTGGGAAAGTGTTCATGATCTAGCTGACCCACATGACTGTCCGGAGGAGTAAACCCTTTGAGGAATTCCATGTCTCTCATGCAACTTCCCATGATTCTCTGATTATTGATTCTACATAGTTATTGAATTCTTTTTGTGCTTTGGTGTTTCAGTCATTTTAAAAATAAATTTTAACTTTGGGTTTAGCTTCACAGTAAAATTTCAAAGTTAGAACCAAATGTTCATTTACAGTCTTCACCCAGCTTTCATGAACATTAACATCTAACAAAACCACAGTGCTTGTCAAAGGAAGAAATGAACATTGGTAAATGCACTAACTCAACTGTAGATTTTATTTGGATGTCACCAGTTTTTCCACCTAGTGTCCTGTTCTGTTCCAGGATCCAGTCCAGGAAAGTTCACATTTAGTCATTAAGATTCCTTAGTATCCTCCAATCTGTGGCAGTTTCTCATTCATGTCCTGTTTTTCATGTCCTTCCTGTTTAAGGATTATGTGTCAGCAACTTTATCAAATGTACCTCAATTCATGTTTGTCTGACATTTAGCCTACTAGAGTTATGGAATTTGAGAAGAAAAGCACAGGAGTAAAGAAGTCTATTCATCTACTCATACCAAAGAACTCTCCATTCATCAAAACCCATCACTGTTGATGTGAACTACATTCCTCAGTCCATACTGTATGGTTTCAAAGGAAGTTACTAAGCCCTGCCCTTATAAAGGTGGGAGGATCTATATTTATTATTTATTGTTCTGTCAGACTTGTTCCTGGTCCTCCATTTGTTTATCAGTCATTTGTGCCCACAGGGACTTAGGGCTAAGTATTTAATGCTTCATGTTATGATGTTCTTGAAGACATTATTTTATGGCTCAAATTATTACAGATTTGGCTCCTGGGAAGTCTTTGAGATGAATGTGTCTTTTTTGGCATTCAGATCTCATGTTGCTCCCTCCCTTTCTGTCTCTTTCTCTCCCTGCTCCATCTTTCCTACTTATTTTCTGTTAGTATAAGATGTTTCAGGCATGTACATAATTTTCCATTTCTAAGCATAGTTAGTGAAGGGCCCCAGAGGGACCCTGAGGCCCCAAAGAGGCTTAATCTATGGGTGAAGGCTGACTTCATGACAGGATTCAGTTTCTTGTTAAATTAGAACATGCCTAAGATTACCATTTCTCAGAAATGGGCTCAGCAGTTGCTGGAAAAACAGCAGAAAATGGGTACCCAATCAGAGACAGCTTAGTCATCTGGCTTGAGAAAGATAAGATTGTTTAGAGTTACTTAATTGCTTGTTAGAATATTCCTCGTATGTTATGATCAAATCACGATTGTCCCGCTGTTTTATGATCAACTTGTGATTGTTGACTAACTAGGCCAGAGGCACCCGTGCTTTTTTTCAAAAGGTGCCTGAATTTTTTAGTTTAAATGTTCCAATCATGTTGAAGATTACCTAGCCCACCCTGGAATTCCCCTGAATGACTTTAAAAGGAACCTACAAGCTTACTAGGGAGTCAGTGATCCCTGCATGCTGGATATCTGCAGAAATAAATGCTCTTTGTGGACTGTATACTATTTGAGTCTGGAGTGTTTTCTTCAGCGAGTTTCAGACTCTAACAGTTAGAACTATAAAATATGTGTATGTATACTCACCCACATAAGCCCACATATTTCATATATATATATGTAAATATATATGTCTGTATACATGTATGTGCATGTGTCTATATGAATTTATGTATATGCGGGTATACATTTGTACAGGCATATCTGACTCTACTCCAGGATTCATCCTGGCCATCCTCTTACCTTCTTTACATCCTTTTGTGACTCTGAGAACCTATCTCCCCTTGACTAGAATTCACTAAGTTATTTGTTCACCTACAGCAGATATGTAAAGTAGCTTTGGAATTGCTAGCTTACATCTGTGTAAGAAAGGAATCTACTATCTGCAATTCAATATCTCCTTGCAGTGAGACATGTAAAGTGGCTTTGGAATTGCTAGCTTACATCTGTGTAAGAAAGGAATCTACCATCTGCAATTCAGTATCTCCTTGCAGTATTTTTGTTGCTAGCCTTACAGTATCCAGTCCAAACACCATTTTACAAAGTTACATGAGTGAGTTCCTTTTGCCCCAACCTCTTCATGAGCTTGTGACATACCTAGACTCAGTTGCCAGTTTTAATTTCACCTGGTAGCTCCCTGATATACTTGCTGATCTTTGCAAATACATATAAAGTTTACCTCTTTGTATTATATTCTTTGCATAAGTTGTGAAATGTTATGCAAAAGTTGTAAGTGGAAGACTTAGACCCATGTTCTAGATCCACCATTGTGAGGTCTGGATAGGACCACTGAACTTTGAGACTTCATTTTTTGTTAGTTTTTGTAGTAAAACAGAGGTGATTTGTGTATATCAGACTAATATAACTAAATACGACTTAGAAGTTGCCTGGACTAGTGTTTTTTAACATTTGAGCACAATCTTTCTTCCTCTGCCTTAATTTTTGGGTAAAAATTGTGGCCCTATCCTCCAAGTTACTTGGAGACAAAGAACATTGCTTAGGTCCACTCTCTCAATTTCTCCCATACTTGTCACCATCAGTAGTTTATGGGGACAAACTAGAGATTGGCCATGGCCTCTTCAACACACTAATCTCTGTATGTTCCCTCTTGTCCTTCCATAGACTTTGATAACAAATACTTGTTCTCAGTAGACTTTTTACCATGTACTACTCAGGGAAACAGTGTAAGACAATGGGAATGAGGTGAGCTTCCCCCCCCCAGACTTACCTACACAATTTCAGCTGAAGCTTGACTCATTAGGGGTCAGTCTACAAAAATGCAATGCCATAATAGCATTTTTTTGAATATCAAAGCATGATATAATATGATTATTATCATTATTATTTCATCCATGCTAATGGGTAAGCTATGTACACTATTACCATGGAGTAAAGTATGGGGGCCTTGAATCACATCCCACAGACACATGGTCACCAGAATTCTTTCCTGTTCAGATTGGCTCTGCCTCCCTATCATATCCTTAAGCGAAAACTTTGTGTTTGATTTTTGCTAGAGGCAATGTTTATCTAGTGGATTGGGCACAATCAACCAGACACAGAGCCCAGCAGCAGCCAGAAGCCTTTTCAAACTGTTTGAAAGTGTACTTAAAAAAAATGAAGGCAAGTAAGACTGAAGAACTGGCTTCCCATCCCTTCCTAAACCCTGGGGGAGACCTCTGATGGCTGCTCTCAGGGAACACAGTGTGCCATTGACAGACACACCTGTGGTGTACACGGTGTGCGAGATGAACCACCTAGTATTGATTTCTGAAACACAGACAGGAACTAATGACAGAATTTGCTTGACTGTGGGTCTCTTGTGGCTAGCAGCAGAAAGATAGCACAGAGGCGAAGTATTTGCCCAAACATTCTCCCTCTCTTGTCCTCCCCAGCCTCCGTCTCTGCTTTCAGCTTTCTGGGCGGACACTTGCAGTCTTTATGGAAAAGACTCATGCAAACATCCATCTGGGTTTGTCTGATGGGTTGAGCAGAGAGTAAGAACAGGTGGTGTGGTTCCCCTTCAAAAAGCAAAGTGGAGAAAACAAGCAACAAACACAACCCTCTCAGTGTCTTATCCCTCCACTGCTAAAAACAGAGACCTTTAAATGGTTGTTTCCCATCCCTATGGGCGATGATCGCCCTGGCTGTGTCCCCTGCAAGAACTCGCCTGCCACTCCCCTTCCATATTCTCCACACATTTAAAGCAGATAAATATGTCTATAGCTCCACCTGATACTTAGCCATTTCCAGCCACTGGAGAGGGGATGTCCTTAAGCTTTTTCTATAAAGACAGTTAACGAGGAGGTTGTGGCCCAAGGAGCATTGTCCACTCATGGCTCACTGCACAGCTGGTTTGGTCCAACCTTACAACAGCACTGAGAGTTTTCTGGTAGGGGTTGAAGGTAAAAAGCAAATACCAATGATTCTACCCTGGAGATAGGACACGTGGGTGAGGACTTCTGTGATATTAATCCTGGTTGTCAACCTGACTGGGTTGAAGGACATTTAGAAAACTAATCAAACTTACTTCTAAAGTGTAGCTGTTTACACAGAAACATTGTTAATATGTATCAGCAAATAGAGTTGTGAAGCCCCAACTTGAATGTGGGAAGCCCTGACTGAAACTGCAATTTAATTATCAATTGTAGTTATTAGTAAGTATAAACTGTAAGATTAAGCTGGCAGAGCAGCCAGCAGAGCAGCCAGCCGCCTGGCAGATGAGCGGGCGGCCTGGCTTGCATGCCTTAACCAGTTGCCTGATTTGCCCTGGGGAAGGAGCCCCTGGACCAAGGGTGGCCTACACCCTCTGTGACCTAAACTCTGTTAATTAATATAAGTTGGCCGGTAGAATTACCAGCAGCTTGGTGGAAGATTCGCCTGGGTTCAAGGAGAGTCTGGGAGTCTGGAAGTCTGACAGCTGGGACTGCTTAGACTGAGGGCCTATAAGCCACCTCAGTCTTTTCACCAATAATTAAATACACCAAGACCTTTTAATGTTTTAATGCTTAGCTCTTAGCTGGGGAGACTCTCAATTACCTACTCTAAGTTAAGCCGGATCACCTAATCCCAAACTACCATGTGCCTACAATTACCTTCCAGCGTTCTGTTCTCAAAGACATCTGTCTCCTTCTGTGTCTTCTAGTAGAAAGAAAGGATTCTCTGTATGTGCTCAGGGTTCTTGTTCTAATCTCAGGAAGTCCCGCCTTCCTATACTCTTTCTATCCAGCTAATTGGCCATAATCAACTTTTATTAACCAATCAAGAGAATGCCTCAGAAAGAGTGGTAACCAGACCTTAGCATTGAAATAAACCTATCAGAAGCAATGATATTAGACCTTCCACAACACCCATCTACTTGGCAGACACCCTAGAATGAATAGAAAAGTAGAAAGAAAAGCCTCACACACTTGCTTGTCTCTTCTTGAATGGATATGGCTTTTGCTGTTGCTGTGGTGAATGGACATCGGGCTCCAGCTTGCTCAGCCTTTGAAGGTACTAGCAATCCACTCAGGGGCCTCTAGGATGAGGTTGTCTCATCTCTCCCTTTTGTTCTGAGGCATCTAGTTTCTTAGATTAGCAACAAGTTTCCAGTTCCCCAGCTTACAAGTGACTATTATGGGATGATCTAGCTTTCAATTGTGTAAACTGATCTAAGAAGTCACCTCTTAAACTTTTGTATATAGAGAATTTGGGTGATGGGGATAACTAATTCTAGAGTCCTTTGGGAAGGCCATATAGGAACCTACTACCATAAAAGCTTCCTATAATATACATGTACAAAAGAAGTTCAAATGGTGTTACCCTACAGTAAGGATGCAATGCTTTTACCAAACAACATAAACAATAGAAACCTCAGTGTCAGATATGGGTTACCTCTTTTTAAATTGTTTGTCTGTGGGATCTCATAGCCCCCCCCCCCCCCCATGAAACTTTACAGACTGTTATCCTTAGTCTTGGCTACCTTCCAGAACTTAATGGTGAGACCCTGTTGCTGAGAACACCACTTGCTGGAGTCATAGGACACAGAGAAATCAAGCTAGTACTGACCTGAAAGCTTCATCCCTACTGGCTAGCTTTCATGTGCTAGAAAGTTCTGTTTATGCTACTGGGATAGAACTACATGATGCCTAGAAAAAAGTCTAGAAACAAAAGATGTTGAAGAAAACAGTGAGTCCTAAGTGTGTCGCTGCACAGAATGGTATGTCCCATAATCTAGCTGCAATATTTTTGGAGTCTGCAGAGAGGGTGGAGAAAGGAATGTTGGCATTCTTGTTGTGAGGTTTCACAACAACTTCCCCCTATGCTAATCACAACAATAGTTCCTTTAGATTGTATCTTGAGAAGATGTTTCTCTAAACCAATGAGGGACTATAGTAATAGAACTCCCGAAGAAGTTAGATATTAACATATAAATACCAGGTAAAGAATGGAGACTATTTAAATAGTTTTCCTATTTGGTGATAGCATGATAGAATTCTTTCCGGTTCCAAACCAGAAAAAGAATTAAATAGGAAAACCTAGCTGGATCTGAGAGGAATGAGAGAAGAAATGACTGGCTGGTAGTCATTTCTAAGTTACCCCTTCTGGGAGAAAAAGGTATGTATGTGGAGCTCTAAGAGTTTTGTGAGTTCTGAAGTCTGTTCTCAAGCAGAGCAGGCAGGAAGTAGGCTGACTCTGGCTACACACTATCCCCAGTCTGACCCCGTTTACAGCAGAGAGGGAGAAAGCGGCCTCCATCACTCACAGTGATAGGGGTATAGAGAGATGGGAATAATAGGCAGGAAGACAACAGTCTCCAGAGACACAGGATGGGTAGGACCCAGCCAGACACCTGAATGCTGAGAGTTTGAGGTAGAGGACGGTCTAATGTAAAGTGAAGAGCCCAGCATCAGAGGCACAGGTACCATGGGAGTTACTGAGTAAGCAGGGGTATAGATGATTTCTGTACACACACACACACACACACACACACACACACACACACACACACGCACGCACACACGCACGCACGCACGCATGCACGCACACATGCATGAACACAAACAAGTATCTTAAGTGTGGAAAGGCCTTTTACTCCTTTCTATGCTCAACACTTAAAATAGTGTCAGGCAATGATAGTAAGTGCTTTTGAAGTTGAAGAAATCAGCCAAATGGTGAGCTGGGCTGGTCTTGGGGAAAAGGTGTCATATCAGGCATGACATTGGCCAGATTGATCTGGCTGTTGGAGACAAGCAAGGAATCAATGAGTTGGAGATGTTGGGAAGAATTTTGCAGCATTATAAAGCTGCAACTGCTTGAGGCTGATCCAGATGTGGCTTGCCCACACAGTGCTCAACACAGAAGCAATCTTTTAGTACAAGACAAGACAGTAGTTGGCATCCTTGAGCTTACACTTCTGCTACTTCCTAACTGTGAAGCTGGCCACTTACTGCTTCTCTCAACGACTATTTCCTTATGTGAAAAGTTAGGATAATATTGGTACTTAGCACAAAGTGTCCTTGTGAGAACCAAAGGAGTTATATATGTTCAGGGCTAGCAGGGATGGTAGCACATATCCCTAATCCTAGCACTTTGGAAGGTGAGGTAGCTGGAGGATGCTAACTTTGAAGTCAGACTGGACATGGTAAAACTGCTACAGAGCCAAATCAAACCATGTTAAGTGTTTAGAGAACTAGTTAGAATATATCACACGCCCAATAAATATTAGGTGTTAATATGGTTTCCCTTCTCCATCCAGAAAGTCTCCATGTGGTAGGATAGAATGAATTCCAGGACTGAGCATATCCTAGACTCCATTGGGAATGTAAGACCTGGCCCCCCAAGTATCTGTCCTGCATTGTTGCTTTCATAGTTTAAGACAATCACCCTCCTCTTTGCCACCTCCTCTCCACCTGCCTAGTCACCTCCTTTCCATGTCACTACTGCATGGACCTCCAAAGTAGCCTATCTTGTCTTACCTTTAGTTTCATCTTTACCCAACCAGATGTGATCATTCTAAAATGAACATCTAATCAGACTTTCTGGCCTAACATCCTTCATGACTTCCCTTTATCCTGAAGGTGCTTTTCATTTTATGTCCTAAAGTATCTGGGAGATCTCCTTGCAGAAACAGCTGACTCTAGGACTGGGGAGATGCATGAGGTGAGCCTGGAGCATCGTGTAGTAGCAGAAAGTGAGGAAATGCTAAATGCTAAAAGAGAAAATATTGAACTTACGTTGATATGGAAAATGTAAAAGTGATTCAGGAACCCACTTGAAAAGGTTCCTAACAATCAAATCTGGAGCCATTTCAAACACAACAGCCACATGTTACAACTCAAAGCAAAGAAACAGCCTCGTTTTATATTTTAAGTTTACAAATGAATAGAGAAAAGCCAAATCTCCCCTGAAGAAGAATACAGAGTGACTTGTGTAGACAGTTCAGTCCTCTCAAGTCTGGGCTGCATACAGTCTGTTCTTCCCAGAGGCCATAGCATGTTAAGCAGAAACTGATTATGATTATACTGAAGTTGCCTGCCAAACACTACCTCTACTAGGTGACCAAGGTCAACGTAGCAACGTAGCTCATTGATCAGCTTGAAATGCTGACCACGTGTGATTTGGGACCATATGACGAAAATGAGATTTTGCCTCAGGAGGTCTTTCTCCCAAAACTCATAATATCAATCTCATCATCAGAAAACAGACAGACCAACATCCCATATCTAATTAGGTCAAAACTGTCAAGGACATCAAAAGAAGAAAATAAGAGAAGTAGTTTTAGGTAAGAGGGTCTCAAGACCCTCAAGGTCTAAGCGTAATGTGGTACCTTCCAACAGGAAAAAAAAAACAGACAAGAAAATTGAAATGAAGCATTAATCCTAGTTAAGAATAATATATCACTATTGGTTCTTCAACAGAGACTGAGGGTATATAGTGTTGAATAGTAGGAGAAACCATTTTGGAGTCATAGCTTTCATAATATTGATGAAACTCTAAAGCTATTTTGAAGATTAAAGTTCATTAACATGGAAAAAGAGGAGTCAGAAAAATTATATGCCAGTTTGAGAATTCTGGCAGCTTAGCCACCATTAGACTAAGCCCATTCTCAAATTAACAACGACATCTCCTCTGTCCCATAGAGCTCTCCAAGTTCCTTAGGGAGGAAACAACATTGATGGCCCAAATTGTCCATTCAGGACACAGGTGATGCCCAGATTCATCCTTCCTTTGTACAGTCACCAGGCCACATGATTGATGAGCAAACACCTTGGGCTTGTGAAGGAGGCAGCTTGGTGCTGTGATGGACTCATGTAAATTTATGAACCTGTTTCCTCATCTAAAACAAAATAAAATAATAATACTACTCACACCCATAATGTGGGTGAGGTAACAACATGCTCAACACAGTCCTTGTTAGACAAATCCCCTCAGTGTGTGGACTCTACAGGGAGGTAAAACAGAAATGACATCTACTCCCTAAAAGCTTCTCATTAAAAAACAAGTGACAGTTATCTGGATTGGTGGTGGAATTGTCTCAGTGCTTGGCCAGAGCTGAGTCAGGATCCCCGGCTGTAGTAGTTTATTATCAGCTGCTTTCAGAAGCTGTAGATTTGATAGAAAAGCCATAGTAAGACCCACTATTACCCTGAGGCAACCCTTGGCCATTCTCTGACTGCATTTGTTTTCCACAAAACCAGGAAGCTCTGTTTAAGTTCCAGCCAGTGTTCTGCCTACACAATGATTACAATCAGAGCCAAACTAGCTCAAGCACAGTTTGCCAGTGAAATGTCATGGGACTGCACGGCTAATTCTTATTACTTCAATAAATCAAAACAATCACTATCTACTGTTTTACTCCCAACCAATCCTGCTTTTCCGAATTCTAACACAGATGGCCATTGAGTGTCTGGCATGATGTGTTCCTGCTGCTGGGAAGGCCTCTGTGGTGAGGAAGCATCATTCTATCCTCCCCACTGGCATTACGAAGGTCCCTTTTGCATTTGGCTAGTTGATCAGGTAGAGATGTTGGTGACAGTCATTGCTAGCATCACCAGCCTTCCTTTGCTCTGAGGACTGGCCAAGCAACTTCCTGGTTGTCTCCACCCAGCTGGGTAATTTCCTGGCAGAAGAGATCACCTTCAGTGCCAGCTCTTGGGATCAAGTTTCCAGCCTCACAAGCCCCATCTTAGGCTTCTTCTCCCTTTATTGGGCCTTCTTTACAGGCACAGCAAAGAAGATTACCATGATGCCTCAGGCAAATGCCACACCATCTTTCAGGATGGTCTGCCATCCTGGGTTCAGTCCATTTCTGGTATACTACAATTTATCTATAATTAAAAGTGACTAGTATGTTCAGTAGATACACTGGTTCCTGTGTAGTGTAATTATTGTGTGCCTAGTGCCTAGTATTCATGATCAGAGCTTCACATTATTCACAGAAACAAGTCACTGATAATTTGTTTTTTATTTTAGGCTTACTTTTACTATTAGGTGTTTTACTATTTCCATAATAATTTCAACATTGATTTTTTTCTGTGTGTGTATGAGTGCCCATATGTGTACACCTGTGTGTGTGTGTGTGTTCACATGCACAGTGGAGGCCAGAGGTTTCCATGGGGTGTCTTCTTTGATTGCTTTAATATTACACATTGAAGCAGTCTCTTAGTGAACCAGAATCTTGCCTTTTGCTGATCTTGCTAGCCAGCATAACACAGAAGTATCCTGCCTCTACCTGGTGCTGGGATTACAGGAGGGCCACCTGCCTGCCTATTAATTACTGAGTTGCTAGGGATCCAAACTCTAGTCCTTATTCTCGGGTGGAATATGTGCGTTACCCATTGGGCCATTTCCCCAACCTCTCACATTGAGTAATACAATGAGTATATCAAAAGAGAATACCCCACATAGGCTCATATATTTGAATACTTATTCCCCAGTTGGTAGAACTATTTGTGATGGTCCAGCTGCAGTGACGCATGTCTTTCAATCAGTTCACATCTCCCAATCCTTCTCAAACAGTTTTCCAAATAGAAGGTGTGGCCTTGTTGGGAGAGATGTGTCACTGGGGAGTGTGGAGGCTTCAAAATCCTATGCCATTCCCAGTTCATAACTTTTTCTCTGCCTCATGCTTATGGATCAGATGTAAGTTCTCAAATACTGCTCCAATGTCACACCTACCTGCCTACTGCTGTGCTCCATGCAATGGCAGTCATGGACTAGCAGTTCAGAACCATGAGCCCCATATTAAATGTTTTCTTGGTTTTTGCTTTTGGGTTTTTTTAAAATAAGTTTCCTTGGTCATGGTGTTTTGTCATGGCAATAGAAAAGTAATAAAGACAGAATTGGTACTAGGAAGTAGACTAGTAACAGGCCTGATCACAGTGTTTTTTGGAGGAATGTGGAAGATTTTAGGATTTTGGACTAGTTGAACACTCTATGGGGTGGGGGTGAGAGGCTTAAAGGGCCAATCTAGTAGAAGCTCATAAGACATAGTGCTTCCACCAAGGTGGACTATGGAGGCCCAGTTGAAGAGGCTTTGCAGGTGGAACAATATTAGCAACTGAGCTAGATACCATTCTTGTGATATTATGGCAAAGAATGTTGATGCTCTTTGCCTATGTCCTAAGAACCTGCTTGCAACTTAATTGAAGAGTTTTGGACAAACTTCTTTGGCAGAGGAGATTTCAAGGCAGCCTAATATTAACAATGTCATGTGATAATTAGTGATCATTGTTATTCAGGCCTACAGTAAAAAGACCAAGCAGAGCAATAACAACAACAACCAACAAACAAACAAAACAAAAAGCAAAACAAAAAACCCACCCCGACCCCAAGAAACCTAAACATACAGTTTGAGGAGAAAAAGAGCACCAGGAAATTTAATGTTGGAACCATGATTTGTGTTGAAAAAGAAAAGGAAAAATGGAATTAGGAGACCGGTGCCCTCAGGACAAGACCTCACCCAGCTAATCTTGCAGTTTGTGAAAAGGCCTAAGAAATTCTTTGTTCCCAAAGAGCAACAACAAATCAAGACTTATGCAAATGTAATTCAAGAAGGAGTCAGTCTCCATTCCAAGCAAGCAGCAGAGCATGACAGCATCAGCCATATGGTACTTGCTTTAGAGTGAGGAAGGATGAGGGAATTAAAGGGCTGTGGATTTTTCCTCTGTGGTTAAGTCAAGTCACTGAGGCCAGTTGTGAGGCAGGGGAATCCTGTGGGAAGGCCCAGAGGAGCCATTTTGTGAAGCTGTGAAAGTGAAGTCTGGATTGTGTTTGAGAGTCTAACATGTTGGAGATGCCAGAACCATGGGATAACCAAAGGAGAGCAGCACAGAGGGGGTGGCATCAGCCTGAGAGAGAGGAGTGTGCTGCAGCCAGAAAAGCTGGAAGGGCAGAGCCATCCGAGCCCTTTGACATCAGACAGGGAGTTATAGGATTTGGGAGTTGCCCTGCTTGTTTTCTTACATTGGTCCAGTATTTCCTCACTGTGTCCCTATTCCTCTCTTTTGAAATGGTAGTATATATTCTGTGCTATTGTGTGTTGAAAATACATAATTTTCTCTCTGATTTCACAGGGGGGTTACAATTAAGAGGTTGCCTTGAGTCTCAAAAAAGACTTTGTTTGAACTTTTAAATAGTATTGATACTATGAAAGACTATGGAGACTTTTGAAGTTGGAGTAAATACATTTTGCACTATGATATAGCTGCAAGCCTGTGGGGGGTGGGGTCAGGGAATAGAGTATGATGGTTTGAATGAGAATGGTCCACATAGGCTCATATATTTGAATGTGCTTGGGAAGGATTAGGAAGTATGGCCTTGTTAAAAGCGACATGTCACTGCAGGTGGGTACATGCCATTTCCAGTTGGCACTTCTTTGCTTCCTGCTTGTAGATGTGATGTAAGTTCACAGTTACTGCTGCGGTATCATGTCTGCTTGCCTGTCTATCTGCTGTCATGTTCCCTTCCACAATAGTCATAGACTAACCCTCTGGAACCATGAGTCCCGTATGAATTTTTTTTATAAGTTGCCTTGGTAATAGTGTTTTGCCCTGGCAATAGATAGGTAACTAGAACAAATACCTTAATGTATTTTTCTTCTCCTTCACCTTGTATATCTTGCTCTGTGGGTCTAAATTCTCACTGAATTTTCAGTACAAATTTCCCACCCACTCTACTCTGTTATAAACAGCTGGTTAGCCCTAGTCTCAACCCTAATGAAAAAGGTAACTAATGTTTAATGTGCACCTATAAGTCATGGTCACTTTTTTCTCATTAATTAATTTATTTGTTTATTTTGTACACCAATCACCATCCCCCCTCCCTCCTCTCCTCCCAGTCCCATCCTCCCATCCATTTCCCCCAAACTCCCCCCACCCAGTACCAACCTACTCTGGAACATCAAATCACATCAAGACTAAGTGCTTCCTTTTCCACGGAGGCAAGACAAGGCAGCTCTTCTAGGAAAATGGGATCCAGAGGGAGGCAACAGCATCAAAGTCAGAGATTGTCCCTGTTCCAATTGTTAGGAAATCCACTTGAGAACCAAGCAGTCTATCAGCTTCATATTGTAGTTGGCCTAGGACCAGTCCATGCATGTTCTTTGGTTGGTTGTTCAGCCTCTTTGAGCCCCCCTGTGTCTGAGTTAATTGGATGTGGGTCTTCTTGTGGTATCCTTGACTCTTCCAGCTCCCTCAAACCTTCCCCTAGCTCTTCCTCAATACTCCCTGATTTTTGCCTAATGTTTGGCTGTGGTCTCTGCATCTGTTTCCATTATCTGCTGGGTAATGGAATAACTCTCAGATGTCAGTAATGTACCTGGTGACTTTTTACAGCACTCTCCAGGCATCATTTCCTTTGCAGTGGTGGTTAGCTAAGTCATCCTAAACATGCAATTTCTTTGTTTTCAGGAAGTTTAATTTACAGTTGCCTGAGTATGCACCCAATAATCTACAGTAAAATATCTGATTGGTAGTTTAATATGTGACTTGCATGAGGACAGCATTCACCTACAAACCCAGCTGGCATCTTTATATATTAGCCACTTGACTGTATAATCTCAGCTTCAAATCTTTATATATATACTAATCTCTCATTACATACATATCAAGGAATAGTATAGAGGAATTTCATAGAAAAAACACAAATTAGTACTAAGATATTCAACACGTGGACATATGTTTCAGGGTAGTTTTTGACATTTAGATCTGTCTTTGTCCAACGTGTGGATGTCTTGTTAACAAACAAGAACTAAGCACTTATTTGAGTTACTTAAATAGTATGGTGACAGGTTAACTCACTATAAATACTCTTGGCTTTAGAAAACTCTTGCTGTGAAAATGAAAACTAAATACCTGAGAAATATCACCTGCCTAGGAAAGCACAGTCAGTTCAGGTTCCCTCTCAGAAGCTGGTCACACTTAGGGGTTATTTCTGACAAGCTCGGGTCACGTTATATTGCATCTGTAGAAAATGAAGCACTCAGCCACTCAGTAAAAGTGGACTGGTAGAAAGTCCATTGTCAACCTACCAGTGTAACCGGGGAGCATCAGGGACAAGAAAGTCAGTGCCTCTATTTTTACAAAGATAAGATCAGCATAGTTAAAACAAATAGGAAAGGACAGAAATTGAGGTCCAATTCAATTTATTAAAAGTGTTTATATATGTATGAATGGATTTTATTGCATGAAAAAATTTTATTTTAAGGGAGTAGATTAGTAGGACAGGTACATGTATAATATACTATCAGACATGAAATGATCACATATATGGCAGAAAAGACCCTGTAGGATATAGGTCTCTCAATGGAGAAACACAAGGACAGAGCCTGCAGGGAACTGGCAGAAGAGGGTGGTCTTCCTTAGGCAATGAGACCCTCAGAGGACTTTTAAGGCACAGACAACTCAATGGAGCCTTCTGATTCAGAATAAACTGCAAAGTATATTTAGCAGATTGGAAGAAGAAAATGGAGGCAGTAATACTAATTAAGGACAGTGTTGATCTCAAATGAACAATAGGACAGGAAACAATAGGAACTTCTCAAATACATAACCACAGTAAATTCTGGAGGAAGGATATCTATCAGTGAGAGGCATAGCAAATATGAATAAAATACAATGGCCTATACCTATATCTATATAGAATGCACATATATGAAAATGTTATGCTAAGATTATATAAAAATAGGTATTAAAGTACTCTAGTTTTTCTACTTTTTTTGAAATAAAAACTCTTTTGTCCTTGAGTACTGAACATATATAGAATATCAGTGTAAGAGAAATGTCACAGAAATCTAAAATTGAGGCTGACAACAAAGTAGTTTTGTTGTGGGGTGGAGGCAGAAGAGTGTGTGTGTGTGTGTGTGTGTGTGTGTGTGTGTGTGTGTGTATGCAGGTGTGGAGGACAGAGGATAATGCCAGGTGTCTTTCTATATTATCCTCTGCCTTATTCTCTTGTGGCAGTCTCTCACTGAATCTGATGCTCAACATTTTGCTAGGCTGGATGGCTAGCAAGCTCTTGAGATCTACATATCCCTGGGTTGCAGGCCCATGAAGCTGTAAGTAGCTTTTATATGGATGCAAGGGATCTCAATTCAGATCCTTGTTTTCATGCAGAAAGTGCTCTTACACACTGAGCTGTCTCCCCAGACCAAGGTGATGTTTGAAAAAGTGACATGCAAAATTAAGAAGCAGCAGAGAGAAACTTTACGTTTTCTTATAGGGAACAAAAGTCTGTAGTAACTTAGTGGAGGGAGGTACTGTTTTGAGCTGGGAAAACAAGGATGATGAGGATGTGGGACAAGAGAGGAGCTAGATAGAAATGCAGGATAAGAGCATCATTGTTGAGAACACAGAACATTAGGGAAGTTAATCACACTCTGCTGTTATTACTGTTATTAACAGCAGTTACTTAATCCTCGACTACTGCCTCCATTAAAGCAATTATTTAGCTGTTCGTTCTATACAATGGTAAACACTGAATATTTTGTAATAACCTGATAAATTACGTTTCTTTTTTAATTTTGGAGTCTGAGATCCCGTAATAACAGCTTCAGCATCTGGTTTGTTTTTCTATATTAAAATTCTCAATCTCCACCCAAGAACAGGAAAATATTAAGTCCCATCAATTTATCCAGAATTTTGTAGGCAGATGATAAATTAGCCACAGATATGGATTTTGGAAAATGTTATTTTCTAGTGAATGTTTTTGTTTTGTTTTAAGGCTAGGGCTAGGAAAATTAAGATTGCTTATAAAATAGGAGATGAAAACTCTTCGAGTGACTTAAAATTCTGAAGTATTTCTAGTGAGGAGGGAAATCTTCGTAAAGCAGGAAAAGTGAATGGAAGGACAATGAAAGAAAAAAAAACATGATCCCTTTCTACTTCATTCTCACATAGAAAGTTAAAATCATATTATATGGACAGGATCAACTTTGGCAAATGTCATCCTCAGGCTTAGTAGTGACATGTATGACTGATTTTAAAATCATGTTTTATTTAATTCTGTAGATAAAATTCTATTGCTTTAGTTAAAGACCACTTTGAGGTTCTAATATTCATCATTCACACCATTCTCAGGAAAATATACAAGTCCATGTAAGCACCTCCACCCCTGCTCTTGTAACGACTCAACCAAATTCAATTCAGTTAGTGAGGTGAGTACAGATGCAGTGTTTAAGACTGTAACAATGCAATATTATTTGGTTGTTAGTTAAGCCTGATATTATGATAATAATAATTCTCCTAGAACTGCAGGCTCATTGAAGAGATTTATATTCTAGCCAGGAGTAGTGGCAAACATCTACAGTCCCAGTGATTGAAGACTGAAACAAGTTGTGCACTCATGCCCTGCCTGGGGTTCATAGTAAGATCCTGTTTCAAAAACAAAAAACAAAAAACAAAAAAAAAAGAGGAAGGAAGAAGTTTGTAATCTTCATTAATGCTGTCTGCAGGCTTCAGCTGTGAGGTCACTCTCTCATGATCTATAAGTGCAATTAGACCTAACTCAATTCATGGAGGCTCCACGTGCAGTGTGCGGTGTACATTGTGTCTGGTTCTTGAATCACAGCTCCCAAACTGCAAACTGTGCTGCTGTGGCCCAAGATCCTAATGAGAACCCACAGGGACACCACAGGATGCTTACATTCTTTGGGAAAGCACAGTGACAGGTGTCAGGCCACATGAGAACTTCAGTTCACAGTGGTTTGTCAAGTTGGGTTTTGCCATTTGCTCTAACAATAGGAAGTACTGCTGGGAAATCAGCCAGAATGGGAGATGATGTGAAAGCAAAGATCTAAATTGTGTGATGTCTAACAAGCACACATGCCCCATTGCTAGGTAATTGAGGCTAACAATAAAATGGATATATTATTTTCTCTTTAATTTGTATGTTTTTAAGTAAAACTACCAATTTACTAGGATGCGGTATTACTGATTTAGGCAAGAACTATTATATCACTCGAACCACTAGGTGATCGTTTTCTTCTTCTTCCTCCTCTTTTTTTGATCTATTGCTAACATATTAAGAGAATGAGCCAGCAGTCAAAACTGCTTGGAAATGATCATTCTATAGGGATGTAACTTTACTAGGACTCGATCTCCATCTTTGACTTCCTCAGAGAGTCAATGGGAAATCTGGACATAACATGAAGAAAAAGAAATTCAAATATCTAGGACATTTTGAGAATCAGAAAAGAGAAAGTTAAGTTGCTATTGAGTTTAGCCTTTTAAAATGAGTAATATTTAAGCCAAGCATGGTGGCACACAATGATAATGCCAGCACTCAAGAGGCAGAGCCAGACAGATCTCTGCAGGCTAGGTCTCCCTGGTCTACACATTGAATTCTAAGCCAGCCAGGGTTACTTAATGAGACTCCTATCTTGTGGGGAAAGTAAGAATTCAATAAATGGAAAAGGAAGAACATTTCTGTTGGGAGAAACATCATGGCCAGTGGCTCAGAGGCCTGCAGACATACCTGGGAAGAAGTCCAATTGTCTGGAAAAGAGGAAGAACAAGTGTGGCAAGAAAAGATCATATTGCCAGTGCTGCATCTTTTTACTGTACACAATGAGAAGCCCAGACTCTTCTGGGGAGGAGGCCATACAATAAAAAATGTTTTAGGAAGCTTGGTGTTACAGTGGCACACAGTACGGATAGGTGCTGGGAAGAGGGAAAGAGGCACTGTCTCTGTGGCCTCCAGCTTGTACAACCTCCCCCCACACCTTTTTTCTGTACAAAGTGTGCTTTATTAATCTATGTATTGTCTGCATCCAGTAGAAGCTGTAATTCGAGGCACTGAGTACAATTTGAACTTGTAGTGCCTGATTGAGCTTGTGATACTACACTGCAGTAACCATAGAGAACTCTGTTCAAGCAGAGGAGAGGTATCAAACTGGTGGTGTTAGTTGAGAAGTCATCCACCTAGAAATGAAATAACTTGACAAAATACAGTTTCACAGGGAGCAAATATGGACTGAAAAGAGCAGAATCCTAATGAGAGGCTCCTGGGCATACCCATCCCTGGGAACAGCGTTTGAGCTGCTGGTAGAAGTGGCAGGGAAAGATGGAGGGTGATGGAAGGGTGTGGCAGCCAGAGGGAGGCCCCGCCCAGGGAACAGCTAAAAGCTTCCAGGATGGAGACATTATCTATACTGTCTAACAGAGGAGCCAAATTCTACACAGCAGCTACAGGGTGCGGCCTTTCACAGATCCTCAGTGTCTTTGGAGAGGACACAATGAGCAGGTGTTAGAGGCAGATGCCAGATGGCTGTGGGAACGAGCAGAGAGGCTCTTCCGGAGAACTTTGATGATGAAATGGTCTGGAGTTAGAGTGTTAGGGAAAGCAGCTTGAGGGAATGCAATCTAAGACAGGAGAAAGCTGAGGAGATGATAAGGTCACAGAAGAATAGATCTGAGAGCCGTCCGCCCTGGAAAAGGGGCGATGCCTGAGCTTTCTTGGAAGAGGTATTGGAACTAGGTGTACAGTTTGTTTCCTCTCCCATCTTCTCCTCTCCCCATTTCAGACACTGTGTCAGGCAAGGCAGTGGGTAAGGAGGGCAGATGCAATTAGGTGAGATAGTCATAGCACGGGGAGATTTTTTTCTTTATTTGGGGAGCTGGCAAATGCTAACATTAAGGGAGCTAGTTGCCTTGCTCACTATAGGTGTAGGGTTTCATAAGTAAAGAAACATTAGAATAAAATTTCTGATTTGGGTTGAAAATTAAAGATGTGACTGTGATGGTGTGAATTTCAATATAAATAAGAAGATATACAAACAACTAGAGAGAGATATAGATAGATGATAGATAGATGACAGAGATACAGTAGATAGATATGATAGATATGATAAATAGATGATAGACATGATAGATGGTTGATTAGATAAATGATAGACAGACAGACAGAGAGATGAGTTAAAGGGAAGGAAGGAGAGAGGGGTGAGAGGGAAAGTCCTGTAATTCCATACATGTATTATCTGGCTCTATCTCCTGAAAGGAGAAGGGACACAGCAATTCTTCATTGTAGTGAACATATCAAATACAAAGTTGACTTTAAAAGTACACACTTTATGAAAAGAAACCCAGGACTACAGATAGGGAAATAGCAAACAAGCAGCTGTCATTGGGTCTCAAATATAAGACATGCTCAAAGGGTCCACACATCAAAAGGACCAGAGGCCAGCCTGAAGTACCATCTACTGGGAAAAAAAACGGTGTCAAGCTCAGATCAATATAATGCTAATAGAAGATTATATTTATTGAACAAAATTAGAAATTATATGACCATACAAATACATAGATAAGATGATACATGTAAATGAAAAACAAGAGATCATTCTATAGTTACTCCCACAAAATATTGATTAACTTCAAAGGTAAAAAGAGAAATTTTCTGAAAAGAAGCCTGGCTGATGCCACTTCAGTCAAGTAATCTAAGAACAGCAGCAGCAGTTCAGATGGAGATGGTGAGCCACCTGACATGTCTCAGTGAGGAGGCCTCAATCTGTGAAAGCCCTACTGAAGATGCTGAGCTGGACTCTGACAGCTCATCAAACACCAGAAGGGAAGGGACAGGGACTCTACCACGTATTCTGCCTGAAACCGTGCACATTCCTAAGCCTTCAAACAAGTCACAAAATCTGAGAAAGGTGAAGGAATTAGCCCAGACAAAGGGATTAAATAGACACTGTTGCTATGCCCCTATCTGTGGAAATATGCATTAAATCATGGGAGACGAAAATATGTGTGGTAACAATCTTATACAGTTCAGGAAAAAAAATTAAGTTCGGAGTTGTATTGCAACTTTTTCATATATGTGAGATTTTTGTCCAAATTTTTGGAAAGCATAATTTATACAATGTGTTCAGTTCTTCAGTGGATAACCAAGAGCAATAGCAGTAGCCTATATTGTTTTGGGGGGTCTCTGGGACCTCTCTGATCAACAACTCCACAGGGATAGTCTATATTTGGCACAAACCCCATTGCTGAAGATACCACACACTTTATTACAGTAGATGGAGAAATCAAACTGGTACTGACCTGGAAGCTACTTGCTGGCTAGCTTGCCTAGTACAACAAGGTAGACTGCTTCAGGTCAGGGGAGAGCCCAGGACATGTCTTGCTGACATACATATCCTATGAGGCCAGTCATTGCTGTAGCTTGCAATGATCACAGCACACAGAGGAATTGGAGGAAGAGTGATGGGAGAATATGATTTAAATACATTGTATTTATATATTGTATTATGTATGCATTAAAAGCATTGCATTTATATATCATATTATGTATAATTATACATGTATTAAATACATTGTATTATGTATACTAAATAGTAATTTATTTAAAAAGTATTCAGTACTTTAGTCATTCTCCCATAGCCATATTGAGTTTGTTCCTATATAGCTGCTTTCCTCCCAGCTAGGCACGGTACCAGCCAGCCCTAGGAGTGAAGCCTGGCCATTTATGCAACTAGAAAGCCCAGTCAAAAGAAACAGAGCTCCGGTCATCCCCAAGTGAACTCAAATTTTGAGCGGCAGAGTAGCAATGCTGAAAATGCTAGCAGCAACTTTTAGTGGAGCACAGCTTGGCAGAACTAGGTCACCAGAAGAACTTCAGTCTCTTCAGTTTCTACAGACAAGGGAATCAGCTTCAGGAGGGTGCTAGGTCTGAGTCATTCCTCCTGCTGCTGTAGCTGCAACCACCACCAGCACCTCCAGAGCCATGCTGCTTCTGCTATGACTAAGTAGAGGCTCCATGTTTTTTTTTTTCTTTTTTCCATCATACCTTCCAGACTATCAGAGACGCTGAGCACCCTATCGCTGCCACAAAAAAAAAGCTGGAGTCCCCCATGTTATCTGGCCATAGACACAGTGGGAAATCAACTACTCAAGCCCTGACTTCCAAGCCTTCTCTAAGTGACATAGTCAGGCCTACACTGCACCCTGATCTGCACCTCCAAGCAGTCTTTAAGTGCAGTTTTTAGTCTTGAAACTCGTTATTATAGGAAAGATGATAGAATAAGGATGGAATAGGTGTAAATTACCAAACCATCAAGTTCATCAAGCAAAGGAGAAAGGGTGGGAAGGAGGAAATAAAGAAGTCTACTTTATTTAGACAGCAGCCAACACCATAATAAAATTCAACACAGTTAAGAAATTCTGGATCCATTTCAGTATAACAATGGGTAAAAGGGAATTGTTAAGATAATAATTCATCATTAATATAAGACTAAAATGTTGCAAAATAATACTATATGCTATTAAAAAAAAAGTCTAAAAGCATGTATCAGAAGAGCTGATCACTGGGCCGTGTTGGTTTTCGATCACTGTATAGCAGACCCCATCAAACATAGTGGCTTTATTGCCCCACTCTTTAGTTGCTTATGGTTCTGTGATGGGCAGTTCAGTTAGGCAGGGCTCTGTTGGTTAACTCATCTTTGATCCAGATGTGGGCTGTGCTCATGCATTTTTTTGGCAGTTGATTTTCAGCTAGGCTTGCTGGTTCCAGCTATCCTCACTCATGGGTCCAGGACCTCAGCTTGGATGCCTGGATCTATCTCTTCCTTTCTCTAAAGTCTTTCTCATGGAGTCTCCCATCCACAAGGAAGACAGAACGGCTTTGTTCACAAAGTGACATCACTCCAGGAGGTTGAGAGAGGACACTGGGAATCTTGCCTCAGAAGACTAAAGACTCGGTAGGAGTCATGTAATGTCACTCATTATGTCTTGTTGTGTGGATAAATTATAGAGCAGAGCAGCCTGGAGTCAAGGTATACCAAAAACAAAAACAAAACAAACAACCCCCCCAAAACAAACAAACAAAAAAAACCCTTGATGTGAAAAGCTACAAAAAATTTGTATCCACATTTGATGAACCACACAGGAGCTCCATTGTGTCAGTCAGTATTCTACCACTATGAAAAAATAATCTCCCAAATTATCTTATTTTTTAAAAGGACTTATTCTGGCTCCCAGTTTCAAAGGTTTCAGTCCAGTACCTTCTGTTTTTGTTGAGGCAGCATGTCACATCAGAGAATATGGTAGAACAAACATGTGCACCCTTGTGACTAGGAAACAAAAGGGAAGTAGGGGAGGGGCTGCCCACACTCTGCATCCTCATTCCTCTCAAGGGCCTGGCCTCAGTGAACCAAGACCTTCAACGAGGACTCCCTTCTTAATGGTTCCACAACCTCCCAATGGTACCACACTGGGGACCAAGATGTTAACACAGGCATTCAAGGTCTGAACTCTAGCAGGTATATAATAATGCCCCATCAAGTCTGGCATCCTTTTATTGGTTTCAGAGTACTAGGTAATGGGTACAGTTGTTCATTACTGTATTTCTTGGCCCTGGCCACTATGTTCACAATGTGGCTATTATTTGCTTATCCTACTCAGAAGCTCAGAGAAGCTCAGGTTTATCAGAAAATGATTCTATAGAGGAATATTTTTCTTGGTTTTTCAAGACAGAGTTTCTTTTCTTTCTTTTACTTCTGGCTGTACTGGAACTCACACTATAGACAAGGCTGGCCTTGAACTCACAGAGATCCACCTGCCTCTGTCTCCTGATTGTTGGGCACTAAGTTACAGAACAAAGGGCTGCTTTTGCCACCTCCATGGCTTGCAGCCCCAACTAAAGGAAAAAAGTTGCTCATTTCAACTCCAGTTGTCAGCAGCAAAGGGTTTGCTCTCAGTTACAGAAGAGAAACATAGGCTCCCTTTTCTTTCCCTCTCTTTCTCTCTCACTCTCTCCCATAGTTATCTATCTGTAGAAATTTCCTGTAGGGTTCATCAGCCCTTGCAATGGGGCCATCAGCCCTCAGATCAGGCCAGACCTGGAAGATTGCTGGCGCTGCATCCTATCCTAAGACCCTGTGCTGTGTGCCAAGGCTGGTCCTTGACACTGGAATTAACGGTGTGGGCCACCACCACTGGGCTCTGTAGAGGAATTTTAATCCAGCAACATGACTGCTCTGGCAAAGAGATCATATCCAAAGACCTTCTAGGTCTATGTGATCTGGCTGGAATACAGACACACCTTTAATTTCAAACAATGAAGGTAAGGTTAGTTTGTAGAAGGAGGCAGCCATGTTTGAAAGTGATGACTAATTGAGGGGCAGACAACGTAATGAATCAGAGAAAGATTTGACAGAACAAGTCAGAGATAGGATACACCCAACTCTCAAGAAAACAGGACAGGAAAAAGAGACCACTTAAGTGCAGGGAGATAGATAGATAGATAGATAGATAGATAGATAGATAGATAGATAGATAGATAGATAGATAGACAGATAGTTTTTACCGAGAGTTTCTTACTGGGACAGTTTTACAGTGACAGGTTGCAAAGAGAACAAACTAGACACAGGTGAAGACAGAACAAGGCGGAGAATGAAAAGGAGCCAGAAGATTAAAACATATTGCCAGAATTAGTTTGAGGCCAGGCAGAGCAATTCAATCAGAAGCCAAAAAAAAAAAAAAAAAAAAAAAAAAACAATTTTAAATCAGACATAGGAAAAAAATAAAAAAAAAAAAAAAAAAAAAAAAAAAAAAAAAAGCCAGTTTGAATCAGTCAGCTTGGACAGAAGTTAAGGCCAGAACAGCTAAATTGAACCAGTCAGTGGGAGTTCAGAAAGAGCTAGAAAGGCTTTAGAACAGCTCTTACCTCATCTCCTCATCCAAGGAAATAAAAACAGTATTTACATTATTCATCTGTCTTTTCATTCCACAATCTAGTCCACAGACTTAAAAATTTAACTAAATAAAACCTTTTCTGATAAAACACCAACTTGCATTTCATTTTTTCCCTCTGTATAATATGTTTATGGCTGCATAGGGGTTGAAATGCAGTACTTTTGGAATATATGTGTTAGGCATCTACTCATGACCACTGATTTTCCAAAGAACAAAGTGAATCTTTGAGTAAATTCTGCCCGTAATTATGTTTTATGGATATATAGGCATAAGGTGGGCTGGAATAGCCCCGGGGGGAGCCAGACTTCAGAGTGGAGGTGATAGACTCTTCGGATGAACAGGACTGAAAGTGTGGTATAGCATATTAGCTTGACAGCAAGACCCAACTGGGAGCTAACCCTGGTTCTCTATGAAAGTGATCCTGTACCAGCCCTGTGCCAGAGGAGAAGAGACCTCACAGGGTCATTTTCTAAGGATGCTCAAGCAGTGTGAGGGAACCCCTAAGTGATGGAAATGCTTTTCTTCCTAATTTTAAAGAACTACAATGAAACTTTGACTTCAAAGCATACTAATGCTTGCTCAGATTTATCACGCTAAGCTGAAAAACCTCTTTATAAATGCTCCATGGAAGAGAACTCTACAGAAAAAAATGTTTTCTTCTAGTCAAGGAAATGAGGACCTGATTCCATCAAGACTGGAATTAAAATCAAGAGACACCAACGCTTGATGGCTCTAGACAATGACATTGAAATTTTCTTTTCTCAGCTTTGATACAAGTGACAGTTAGCAGTTCCTTAATTACAATGTGTTTATGGCATCTATATGGAGCTCATTTCAGATTCTAGAGCCCCAGGACACTGAAAACATGGTTAGAATGTGTTTTATTTAAGTACGGAATTGTAAGACTCTTCAGAGTATAGTCTAACCCTCCATCAGTGTAAGATGTTTACATGTCTCCCTCCTTTCCTATTGTTTGATAGTGGTGGTGACCAGCTGCAATGGTAGATCTGATACACTTTCTCTTCTCCCTTATAGCAATACACAATGAATTCCAAATACTTTTATTTTCTATTAATATTATTAAAATATTATTTATATGCAATCAAATTCACTAAATTTAAAATGGAATTTAACAAATACATAAAATAGTTTAATCACTACTATAATCGTGATATAACACTTGCATCAAAATATTCTTTTGTGCCCCTAGCAACCATCTGCCTGCCTTTATTTCCAACATCCTGCCAACTACTGATTGGATTTTTTTTTTTATCACTTCAGGACTTTCTTTTCTAGAGTTTCATATAAATGGAACCATACAAGAAGTTGTCTTTTGTGTCTGGCTTTTTTACTTAGTGTAATGCCTTTGAGATAAATACTTTTTGTTGAATGTCTTAGTAGCTCTATACTGTTTTGGTTTTGTTTCTTTGCTTTTCTTTAACAAAATAACTTATTCTAATTAACTCACAAATAAAATCATCACACAGCTAGTTTAAAAAGCTGTTCAAACACTTGCCCGGTTCCAAACTCTATACATTGCAGCCAACTTCTACATGGTTCAAATGGAGGTTCTGAAACAACAAAGCTTTGCTTAGGGTTTTATGCATTCATATTTATTTTTATTCACTAATCCACCATCAAAAAAGAAAAAGCAACTATAATTACGTCAAAACTAGAAAAAAATAACTCAATCATACAAAGTTTGGCTTTATGTCCATTTTCCCTTTTGACTGCTGAGTTACATTCTCTTGTATACTACCATGTATTTAAAGGACATTTCAGCTGCTCTTAGTTTTTTAATATTAATAGAACTGCTATAAATATTTTGCATACAGGTTTTCATGTCAATGTATGCTTTTATTTCTTTATGAAGTGGAATAGTTGGTCACAAAGAAATTATATGCTTAAGTTTTCAACAAACTGCCAAATTGTTTTCTAATTGGAATATCCACCAACAGTGTCTGATAGTTGAGTTCTAGCTGCTAAGTATATGCATAATGAATAGCTTTCAAGGACAACCACAAAAGGAGGCAGGGATAGGAGCAGAGGGAGAGGATTTAGTAGAACCCATAGGCTTGGAAACAACTAAGCTGCTTTAATTGAGACAAATTCAGAAGTTAGATCCTTGAAGTAAGAATGTGATGGGGAAAATGGTGTAAAAGAAGCAATTATCACTTAAAAACAGCAGTGACTATGTGATGAAATAAAAAGAATTAAGGCTGTGAAAATGGCCTGTGGCAGACAGAGTTAATTAAACAAGAGTCTTTTGTAAATAAGCCAACAGCTAGAAAAACAGAATTGATGACTAAAGATGGAAAAGTATTGAACAGAGGCCATTTCCCCACCTTTTGCTTCCCTTAGTCAATTGCAGTGTGTCCTTGTTACTATGAGATGACCTTTGCTCTTAATACTGATGAACTATTAATATATCTGTGTGGCATCTATCTATATGAGGAGATAGAGAGGCACTCCCCAGTGGTGTTGTAATGAATGTGTAAGCCATGGACATAGGAGGTGCTATATATTTCTCAAGGTGTTTGTAGGTTCCATTGTTGGGACAGCTGGTCTACCAACCTTGAACTATGCTGATTGAATTTTATTCTGTGTTTAAGCTCCCCCTAGTCCTGTCCTGTACTTCTGGTAACAGCCACTGGTTCTGCTAGTGGTGCTAATTAAGGGAGCTCATTCAGAGCCAATACATTGAGACTGCTTTGGCAAAAGAAAACCCACTGAAAGCATGTCAAAGAGAAATTAATTGTTTGATAAGCCTCACCTGGTGGAAATGTCACAGGTTCAGTCCTGTGGGGTGACATAGATATTTCTATATGCAGAGGTGATGCTCAGAAGGTACTAAGACAGAGTATTTGAAAGGATTTCCAGTCTAACCCAAAGGCTCTGTTGACAGCTAAGAGAGCTGCACCAATGTGCCCTTCTCTCCACAGCAGCCAGACTCTGGCTCAGACCCAGCAGCCAGTGAATAGTCATTCTCGGATTGTTTGCATTCTGCCCCTTTATCTGCCTCCAGCCCTGGTGTGTATGTCCTAATTGGTCCTCTGGATCCAGCCCTTTTTGGCCTGTCAGTTCAGCTCTGTGTACACAGCTCACTTTCATCTTCCTATTGCTTGATGTGTTGCTCTGTTCTTCCAGTTTTCTAAAGTTAAAATACAGCTTTTAGAGCTTGGATGGTCTTCATGCCATTTCTGCCTCCCTGTTAGTAACTGTATTAGAAAAACAGCTGTTAATCTCAATTATATTTTGATTGCTAATTAGCAGCTACCTGTCAGGATCAAGCAGTCCCCTTCCCAGTCCCGTCAGCTATTTCTCATGCAACTGGTACACTTGGTTTCCATGAGAACCATTTAGCTACATACCTCCTCAGCCAACACTGAACTGTCTTCTGCAGTTTTGATAATCTCTTTCTAGTACACTATGAATGAGATTCCTTGTTTCCTTCCAGCCTTCTTGACTTTCTGCATTATATCATTCAGGCAGATTTTCCAGTGAAAGCTATTTTACATGTACTGTCACCACAAGCCCATTTTGGGACAAGGCAATCAGATGATTAGTAAATCCACTTCTTAGAATATATAGTTTAAACTTCATCAGTCTATGAAGTGTGTTCTTCTGCCTGGATCCTCTTTACCCTACATGGGGAGTTGGCAAGCTATTTCATGGGGACCACACCTGGCTGTCTACCCCTTTAAATCAAGAGAGCTTTATTGGAATATAAGCCCACAGGGTTGCATGCTGTCTGTGATGTGGCTGCAATCAATTACAGCAGCAGAATAGTCATATCAGAGACTGCATGGCTCAGAAAGCCTGAAATATTTACTTTTTTATGGAAGAAGCTTACTAACTCCTGACCTTCATATTTTCAAAGTATGGTTTTCTGGAATACCACCATGAGTGTCATCTGGGAATCTGACAGTCCCATGCTTCACAGGGGATCAAAAACTCAGAGAGCAGCATCCAGTACTCTGAATGTTTAAAAAATCTTTATTTAAAATATTTGATTGACAAATAAATATTGCATACACATTAATATATAATATGATGATTTGATATGTGTATGTATTGTATAATGGTTACTGTGATCAAGATTATTAGTATTCATTGTCACATTTGCCATATGCCAAGAGCTCCAGAGTTTGTTCATCTTATAGCCCAAGGTCCATACACTAATTTTAAAGATCTAATTTTAAAGCCAATACTCTAATTTTAGAGACCAAAGCATATAGCATAATGATTGTGATATGCACACACATTTTTATGATGATTCTCAAAATTCACATCTATCACAAGTCACAATGTACCTTACATCACAATAACTTGCTGGTCATATGACTAACAGCTTATATCCTCTGGTCAACATCTTCAGTAATCTAGATGATTATGTGAGTGTGTGTGTATATAATAAGTGTGTGTGGTATATGCCTGTGTGTGCACATGTATATATGGGTGGGTGTGCTTGCCTGTTTGTGTGTATTTATGGAGGATGACTTTAGGTATCTTCCATAACTCTCCATCTTATTTTTTGAGACAGTGCCTCTCAGTAAGTACACTGACTGGTGATGCTAGCTGGCCAGTGGATATTTAGAATACGCTTGTCATTGCCCCTCACTGGCTCCACCGAGGTGTTAAGATCATCTGCTCCACTCAGCTTTCTTTGTAGACCCTAGGGATATGAACTCAGGTCCTCATGCTTATGCAACAAGTACTTTACCCACTGAGACACTTCCCCAGCCCAGTAATCCTTATTTTAAAAGCCCTTCAGGTGATGTGGGTACAGTGAGAGTATAAGGACCCCTGACCTCTGCCACTGAACCTGAGAGCCTGCTTTCCATGATGTACGCCAAAGATGAAAAGAGAATCTTTGGGGGATCCAAGATGGCGGTGGCCCGTATGGATGCATTTTAATCTTGGGGAAAACCGCGATTGATATAAGACGCAGTACAAAAATATCTAAGAGACCCGACCCACCCCCACCCCCCATCTCACCCAGCTACCCTGGTACCACTAAAAGTCCCTGGGAAGGACGATCCCTCCCACTCTCGGACACGCGAGGAAGCAGCTGAATCCAAGAATCAGGATCTCCCCTCCCCACCAGGAGAGACACACCGGGTAAGTTCCAAACTAATACCCAGCCAACAGATTCAAACCCCATATGGAGAGACACTCTCCAGCCTGCTGCCCCCCCCCCTCCCAGGTCCCACACAGATGGTCTGGCTATCAGGCAAAGGCTTGCAGACCTGCCGGAGTGAGCATGGATCAGTGGCAGAATACCCACCAGGCTGTAGACTGCAACTCACTACTGTTTACAGGAACTTGGTAGACTGTGGCACCACCTGCCAGCTCCCCCTTGATAAATGAAGTCTCCACCCGAGAGGTGGGGCAGAAAAACAAAAATTACAGGAATGGAGTCAGACAAGTCGACCGCTACACTAAAGCCTCCCCTTTGGATCAAAGAACAGAAGACAACAGGAACAGACAGGTAAGACTTACACATGGCCAAACACCCCAGAAAAAGCAGGATTCAAAGCAGAATGGCTCCAACAAAAGAAAGTGATGCCATTTCAGCCAACCTGGATCACAGCACCACAACTGAAACACATGAAAAGGATAACAATTCTACATTATGGAAAGTCATAGAGTCCCTTCAAGAAGAACTTAAATTCATGAAGGAATTCAAAGAGGCCACGATTTCACAGATGAAAACTATAGATAACACTATCAGAGAACTTCTAAACAAGGTGACTCAGCTTGCACACGAAAAGGACAGAGCAATAGAAGACTTCCAGGCAAACACAAGCAAACTGGAACAGGAAATGTACAAAACGAATAAAACCTCTAAACTTTCATTCTAGACATGAAAATGGAAATGGAAACAATAAAGAAAACACAGTCAGAGTTAAAAATGGAAATGGAGAGCCAAGGGAAGAGAACAGGAACTATGGTTATCAGTACCAAAAATAGGATTCAAGAGATGGAAGACAGGATCTCAGGCATGGAAGATTCAATGGAAGAAATCAGTACAACATCCAAAGAAAATGAGAAAGCTAAAAAATCTCTCATCCACAACATCCAAGAAATCAAGGACTCAATGAGAAGAAGGAACCTAAGAATCATAGGTGTAGAGGAAAGAGAAGACTCCCGACTCCATGGTCCAGGAAATATCTTCAACAAAATCATAGAAGAAAACTTCCCAAATCTAAAGAAACAGATGCTAACAAAATTTCAAGAGACTTACAGAACACCAAACAAGTTAGATCAGAAAAGAAACTCCTCTCGCCACATAATAATTGAAACTCCAAATACAGACAACAAAGAAAGGATATTAAAAGCTGTAAGAGAAAAGGGCCAAGTCACATACAATGGCAGACCCATCAGAATTACACCAGACATCTCCTCAGAAACTTTAAAAGCCAGAAGGGCCTGGGCAGATGTCCTACAAGCACTGAGAGATCATAGGCGCCCAGCCAGACTACTACACCCAGCAAAACTCTCTATCAGCATAGATGGAGAAAACAAGATATTCCATGACAAAATCAAATTTAAACAATATCTACCCACAAACCCAGCCATACAGAAGATCCTAGAAAGAAAATTCCAACCCAGAGAAGATAATCATGCCCAAGAAAACAGAGGAAATACAAATCACCACAGAAACTAAACAGAAAGAAGCACAAGATGATCACCTATACCAAAATAATGGGAAATAACAACCCCTGGTCACTAATATCCATCAACATCAATGGACTCAACTCGCCAATAAAAAGACACAGACATACAGACTGGATCCATAAAAAAGATCCATCTTTTTGATGCATACGAGAAACACATCTCACTACTGAAGATAGGCACTATCTCAAAATAAAGGGCTGGAAAAAGGTCTTACAAGCAAATGGACCCAGGAAGCAAGCTGGAGTAGCAATCCTAATATTGAACAAAATAGACTTCCAATTGAAGTTAATAAAAAAAGACAGAGAAGGGCATTACATACTTGTTAAGGAAAATATCCATCAAGAGGACATCTCAATATTGAACATCTATGCCCCAAATACAAAAGCACCTACATTTGTAAAAGAAACGCTTCTAAAACTTAAAACACACATCGATCCCACACTTTAGTAGTGGGAGGTTTCAACACCCACTCATAACAAATGACAGATCATCAAGACAGAAGCCAAACAGAGAAATAATGAGTCTAATAGAGATCATGAAACAAATGGACCTATCAGATATCTACAGAACGTTTCACCCAAACACAAAAGAATAAACCTTCTTCTCAGCACTGCACAGAACCTTCTCCAAAATTGACCATGTAGTTGGACACAAAGATAGTCTCAACAGATACAGGAAAATTGAAATAACCCCTTGTATCCTATCAGACCACCATGGAATAAAGCTGGACTTCAACCGCAAAAGAATCAACAGAAAGGCTACACGCACATGGAAATTGAACAACTCTTTACTAGATGACTATTGGGTCAGGGAAGAAATAAAGAAAAAAATCAAAGACTTCGTAAAATCCAACGAAAATTTTAAAAATATCTTCTTAGATCCAGAACACCCTCTTGATTCCTAAACAACTCAAAATTTAACTATGAGACTCTAGCTATCTATTCTTCAACCACCTCAAAGAACTGAGAGGGATAAATATATCTGATTATATAGGAAGTGCAGGGCCTGCAACTTCCAAAACTAAGAAATGACATACCAGTGGCTGCCTGGACAGTTCCCATTTTCTCTCCATACATTACAGCATCGATCTTCAGTCATTTGGCCCCGTTTCTCTGACAGACATTGATTGTAGAGCAGGGGTTATGAAGGACTTACCTACCCTGTCTTGGCAGAGCTAGGCTGTCGACTTATCTGCTTCCAAGTTTTGTCCTTTTTGGACAGAAGTCTGTCTACACTTGAAGCAAGGGGTTTTTCTTGCCAAGAGAAAGGCTTACCACCAATTCAATCATCTCCCACTGGAGATTCTTCGATGCTCATCTTCTAGTATGAAAGCTGAGTTAGATATAGAACTTTAAACTCATGGAGATAGTTAGATAATAGAATGTTAAAGTCAGGTGCCAAATATATATGGACTGGACATTGGAAATGTATGCTAAGCCATATAACTCTTATAATTGTGGCCTATTTATTTCTGTTGTTTTGTATTGTATTTATAGTTATAAGAAAAAGAACCATTTTTTGGACTGAAAGGGAGAGCTGTTGGGGGGAAAAAAGAAATACCTTAAACTAAAAAAAAAAAAAAAAAAAAGAAGAGAAGAAGATGGGGGATTGAGGGGGAAGAGGGTGGAAGGGTGGGACTGGATGGGGGAGTAGGGAGGGGATTGTGATTGAGATGTAACTTGAAGAATTAAAAAATAAATTATTAAAAAAAAATCCAATGAAAATGAAGACACAACATACCCAAACCTATGGGTCACAATGAAAGCAGTGCTACGAGGAAAATTCATAGCACTAAGTGCCTTCAAAAAGAAAATTGTGAAAGCTCATATTAACGAATTAACAGCCAAACTGGGTGAATTGGAAAAAAAAAAAGAAGCAAATACCCCCAAAAGGGGCAGAGGGGAAGAAGGCAGGAGATCATCAAACTTAGGGCTGAAATCAACAACTTAGAAACAAAAAGAACTATACAAAGAATCAATGAAACCAAGAGTTGGTTCTTCAAGAAAATCAACAAAATAGACAGACCCTTAGCCAAATTAACTAAAAAACAGAGGGAGAAAACACAAATCAACAAAATCAGAAATGAAAAGGGAGAAATAACAACAGACATTGAGGAAATCCAGAGAATATTTGGATCCTACTTTAAAAATCTATATTCCACCAAATTTGAGAACTTAAGTGAAATGGACAATTTTCTTGATTGATTCCACCTACCGGTGCTAAATCAAGATCAGATTAACAGATTAAACAGCCCTATAACTCCTAAGGAAATAGAAACAGTCATTAAAAATCTCCCAACCAAAAAAAAGCCCAGGGCCGGATGGCCTTAGTGTGGAATTCTACCCGACCTTCAAAGAGGAGCTAACATCAATACTCTTCAAACTCTTTCACCAAATAGAATCTGAAAGAACATTTCCAAACTCATTCTATGAGGCCATTGTCACTCTGATTCCTAAACCACACAAAGACCCAACAAAGAAAGAGAACTTCAGACCAATCTCCCTCATGAACATAGATGCAAAAATACTTAATAAAATACTAGCAAACCGAATTGAAGAACTGTAGGGGTTAGATAAATTAGATTTAGAAAATATATAGGAGTTTCTGATACTGTCTCCTAATTCGGGGCCTGAAGAGCATTATCAGCATGAAGTCAGCAAAAACAGGAAAGACTCAATAGACTGAAAAACAAGGTTGAAGTCAGGAAAAACAGGAAAGACTCAATAGACTTGAAATAAAGTATCTGGCCTGACATTGTTTTCAGCTGCTAAGTGGGCAGAGCCCAAATTAAGCTGAAACAGAGTTCCTCCTATCTAAGGACAGTGCATGGAGCCCAGAAGAGAAGAGGCCCCTGATGCTAGAGAGCTCCAAGAGTCCTGCTGAAAAAACGTCTGGCCATTGATGGCCAGCTCTCTCCCTGAAGCAGAAAGAAGCCGGTGAGTAAAGAAAGCCTGAGCAAGACACCAAAAGGCCAAGGACTGGACCCTGTGGCTCAGCTTTTGCCTAGAGGGGTTTTATCTGTCCAAACAGTGGCCTAAAGGAAACGGTGCCTGGCTTTAAGGACTGAGGCAGAGCAGCTGAGTTCCTGATTCAAAAGAAGTAAGTTGGCCTGCAGACGGCTGGGGTCTCCCACATAGAAGAAAGCATGAAGCCTTATTTAAGGAGAGACTGCAATAATCAACTTACCCTGATGAACCTGCATCTGAGAGATCCAGAAGAAGGACTGCTAAGTGTGTTAAAGAATCTACAACAAAGACTGTGTTCCTGACGACTGAGAACCTGCCCCAGAGACTGTATCATTCTAAAAGGTTACGAAAGTGGTTATTATGATTATCAATAGGTTTATTGGATAGGTTAAATGGGTTGTAGGAATTTATAGGATTAATAGTTAAGAAATTGTTGGTGTTTGTTTTAAGTGAATTTAGTAATAAATAAATAAGTGATAAATAATAATTTAAAAGTTCGGTTACAAAGAACACATCAAAAGTATCATACACCATGATCAAGTAGGCTTCATCCCTGGAGTGCAGGGATGGTTCAATATACGAAAGTCTATCAATGTAATTCACCACATAAACAAGATGAAAGAAAAAAAACACATGATAATCTCGCTAGATGCAGAAAAAGCATTTGACAAAATCCAACACCCCTTCATGCTAAAAGTTCTGGAGAGAATGGGCATACAAGGACCATACCTAGAAATAATAAAGGCAATATACAGCAAGCCAGTAGCCAACATCAAATTAAATGGAGAGAAGCTTGAAGCATTTCCTCTAAACTCAGGGACAAGACAAAGATGTCCACTTCCACCATATCTCTTCAATATAGTACTTGAAGTCCTTGCTAGAGCAATAAGACAACTAAAGGAGATCAAAGGGATAAAAATTGGAAATGAAGAAGTCAAACTATCCCTATTTGCAGATGATATGTTAGTATACATAAGCGACCCCAAAAACTCCAACAAAGAACTCCTACAGCTGATAAACAACTTCAGCAAGGTGGCTGGATACAAAATTAACTCAAAAAAATCAGAAGCCCTTCTTTATACAACAAACCAATATACCGAGAAAGAAATAAGGGAAACAACCCCCTCACAATAGCCACAAACAACATAAAATACCTGGGGGTAACTCTAACCAAGCATGTAAAGGACCTATATAACAAGAACTTCAAGCCCCTGAAGAAAGAAATGGAAGAGGCCTTTAGAAGATGGAAAGATCTCCTATGCTCATGGAGAGGTAAGATCAACATAATAAAAATGGCTATCCTACCAAAAGCAATATATAGATTTAATGTAATTCCTGTCAAAATACCAACACAATTCTTTATAGACCTGGAAAAAGCTATTCTCAACTTCATATGGAACAACAAAAAGCCCAGAATAGCTAAATCTTCCTGTACAATGAAAAAACATCTGGAGGTATCACCATCCCAGATTTCAAGCTGTACTACAGAGCAACAGTAATAAAAACAGCATGGTACTGGTATAGAAACAGTGGATCAATGGAATCGAATTGAAGACCCAAACATGGACCCACACACCTATGGCCAACTAATCTTTGACAAAGAAGCCATAACCACACAATGGAAAAAGGACAGCATCTTCAACAAATGGTGCTGGTCCAACTGGATGTCCACTTGCAAAAGAATGAAATTAGACCCATACCTATCACCTTGTACCAAACTTAAATCCAAGTGGATCAAAGACCTTAACATAAAGCCAGCCACACTAAATATACTAGTAGAAAAAATAGGAGAAACCCTCGAACTCATTGGCACAGGTGACAACTTCCTGAACAGAACACCAACAGCTCAGGACCTGAGATCAACAATCAATAAATGGGACCTCATGAAACTGAAAAGCTTCTGTAAGGCAAAGTACACTGTCATTCAAACAAAACGGCAACCAACAGACTGGGAGAAAATCTTCACCAACCCCACATCTGATAGAGGGCTATTTTCTAAAATCTACAAAGAACTCAAGAAACTAAATGCCAAGAAACCAAATAATCCAATCAAAAAATGGGAGATGGAGCTAAATAGAGAATTCACAAAAGAGGAATCCCTAAGGGCTGAGAAACACCTGAAGAAATGTTCAACATCCTTAATCATCAGAGAAATGCAACTCAAGACGACCCTGAGATTCCACCTAACACCTGTTAGAATGGCTAAGATAAAGAGCTCAAATGGTAGTGCATGCTGGCGAGGGTGTGGAGAAAGGGGAACCCTACTCCATTGTTGGTGGGAGTGCAGGCTTGTGCAACCACTATGGAGGTCTGTCTGGCGATATCTTAGAAATCTAGGAATAACCTTGCCTCAGGACCCAGCCATACCACTTCTGGGTATACACCCAAAGGACCTCTCATGGAGACATAGTGAAGTCTCCTCATCTATGTTCATAGCAGCCTTATTTGTAATAGCTAGAAATTGGAAACAACCCAGATGTCCCTCAACTGAAGAATGGATTAAAAATTGTGGTACATCTATACAATGGAATATTACTCAGCTATAAGAAACAATGAAATCATGCAATTTGCAACCAAATGGATGGATCTAGAGAAGCTCATACTGAGTGAGCTAACCCAGTCTCAGAAGGATGCACATGGCATCTATTCATTTATAGTAGGATTTTAGCTATATCGTACAGGATATCTGTACTACAACCAACACAACAAAAGGAACATGGACGTAAATTTTTTTTTATCTTTTTCCTTCTTTTTTTCTTTTTTCTTTTTCCTTTTCCCTTCTCTTTTTCCTCTCTTTTTTTGTTGATATTCTTTGTTTTTGTGGGTTTGTGTGTTTGTTGGTCTTTTTTTTAGTATTTCCCCAGTAGCAAGGAGACACCTTTCACTGGCAGTACTGCCTCGTAGGCCCCCGGTGAATGAAGAGGCTCTTGGCCCTCATATGACTCCTGATCTGTGGTGAGAGACTGTTAGGCAGGGACACTCCACCCCAGAGGAACAAGATGAAAGGGTCAGGGGGTAGACCATGGGAGGGTGGGGCTGGGAAGCAGGAAAAGAGGACAATATGATAAGGATGTAACCTGAAGCAACAAACAAATAAATTTATTAACTAAAAAAAAAAAAAAAAAAAAAAAAAAGGTGTCAGGTGGCACAGGTGGCAGGGCTGAAAAACTGTGAATGGAATAGAGGATACAGCCGTTCGGCCTGGTTTTGCAGACCTCCAGGTATCGAGAAGACGTGGAGCTAAGGTAAAATACAAGAGAATTGTGGTGTTGGCCCATGCCTTTGACTTCAGCAGAGACGGGGGGAGCACCGTAGAGTTGGTGGTCTTATGTATTCTGGAGTCATACGGAGCGGAGTGGTGAGGGTGCATACTCTTGGTCCCACCATTCAAGAAGAGTACACCCTTGGTCCCAGCTCCCAGCACACTGGAGACAGAAACGGGCAGATCCCGGAGCTCAGGGTCAGCCTGATGCAGGGCAAACTCTAAATAGAGAAAGACTTCTATCCAGGAGTGGTGGAACACATCTTCGATCCCTTCAGATGGGAAACACAGGTCTCTGATCCCAATAATTAGAGTTCAGAGACACACACATGGGATTTGGAGGGACCTAGGTTTGGAGGCTACTTACAAAAGGCCTTCTCGATGCAGGCAGATTGTCCTTTGGGATCTCAAAATATATACACTGGAGCTGGTTTAGCTCCAAGGTGACAGAATGATTTCTTCTTTAACCCGGATTGAAAGATAACGCTTTGTATGTTGTCGGAAGGCCAAATTTGCCTCAGGAGAAGTACTACCCAGCCCCCCCCCCCCCAAAAGAGGGCAATTGTCCCAGGGTTGGGATTGGGGCAGGGCTCTGTTCTTATCTTTCCAGGAGAACCGAAGCGTCCATTAGTGGAGCCCGGGGATGGTTGGACAGCGGAAACCTCAGCAGAGAGCAGAATCAGGCACCAAGGAGGACGAGTGACCCAGTTGATTCTGCCTGGCCGACTTCCTCAATAGCTGTCTCCATCGGGGGTCTGCAACCACCATGGCAATCCAATGTCGCTGGGACCATTCAGCTCTACACAATGCTCCTGCCGGAACCTCAGTGAAGCCTGCAAGATCAGCTTCTGCCTACAAACCCCTTAGGTCATCTAAACAGCTGAGAACAGAAGGACTGAACATAAAAGGATTGTACTAACATTTTTAACCATTTTTTCCATTTGAGTTCGGGCCCCAAACAGGTCTACTACTACTATCCAAATCAGCAGGAAGTCACTTTAAGAGAGCGACGTCCCATGCCCAGAGGGTGGGGAAGGTGTTTCTCCGCCCTTCTTTTTGGTTATTTGAAGGATAACTGAAAACTCCGATATTTAAGGGAAGAGATTACAAGCTGATAAATGGTCCTGTTTAATGGGTTTTGGAGGTTAGCCCCAGGGACTTCCTACTTTTCCTTTTTTGTATCCTTCTTCCTCTCCTATGTAGGAGTGCATAGGCTTGAGAAAAATGAGATATAGACATAGCACAGGAAGGTCCAAGAAGAAGGGGCAGATTATTGAATATGCCCTTATACCTTTGTATATTGATACAAAATTAGTAGTTTATTAGGCTAAAGTGGTATTGACCATTGTTTATTGTGCAAAAATAAGATTGTATTGGATTACATCGGTATTGATCTTTGTATATTGATACAAAATTAAGATTATAGTTGGCCACAATGGTATTGACCCTTGTATATGGACGTAATATTAAGATTGTATTGGGCTACATAGGCATTGATCTTTGTATATTGATACATAATTAAGAGTATATTTAACCAAAATTGAATAAATCTTTGTATATTGATACAAAATTAAAGGTAACGCTTCCTAATGGTATCATACCTAGAGATACTTAAAAATAAAATGTGAAGCTCTGACCTCTTGATACCAACCGTCTAAAACGGTCTAGGATAGGTAAGTAAAACAAACTCCTAGTCATGCAAACATGTCACTTTGTTAGCTACTATGACAGTCTATCACAGATATTCTCTAAACTACCCAGTAATCAAGTTGCTAAGAGACAAGCAACATTTGCTTATCTAAATACAAGAGATGGATAGGGCATCTTCAAAAACCCCAAGAGATCTCCAAAATATGACATTCAAAGATGTTATCTTAAATCAAGATTTTCTTTTCTTTTCTTTTTTTTGATATCGAGACATATCAGCGCCTGACAGCACCCCCTATTCTACTCCAAGTAGAAGATAAGCATCGAAGAACCTCCACTGTAAGATGGTTGAATTAGTGGCAAGCCTATCTCTTGGCATGAAAAAACCCCTTGCACCAACTGCAGACAAACTGCTGTCCAAAAAGGACAAAACTTGGTAGCAGGGAAGTCGACAGCCTAACTCTGCCAAGACAGGGTAGGTAAGTCCTTCATAATCCCTGCTCTACAACAAATGTCTGTCAGAGAAACAGGACCCAAAGGCTGAAGACTGATGCAGGAATGTATGGAGAGAAAATGGGAACTGTCCAGGCAGTCATTGGTATGTCCTTTCTTAGTTTTAGAAGCTGCAGGCCCTGCACTTCCTATATAAGCAGATATATTTATCCCTCTCAGGTCTCTGAGGTGGTTGAAGAATAGACAGCTAGAGTCTCATAGTTAAATTTTGAGTTGTTTAGGAATCAAGAGGGTGTTATAGATCTAGGAAGATACTCTTAAAAGTGTGTTGCAAGTTAGTATGAATGTTGAGTCAGATATAGACCTTTAAACTCATGGAGATGGTTAGATAGTAGAATGTTAAAGTCAGGGGCCAAATATGTATAAACTGGACATTGGGAAGGTATACTGGGCCATTTAACTCTCATAAATGTGGCATATTTATATCTGTTGTTTTGTATAGTATTTACTGTTATAAGAGAAGGAACCATCTGTTGGACTGAAAGGGGAAACTTCTGGGGGGACGTGGGTGGAAGGGTGGGATAGGAAGGGGGAATAGGGAGGGGTTTGTGACTGAGATGTAACTTGAAGAAAAAAAAATAAAGTATTTATAAAAAAAAAGAGTTCTTTGTATATTTTAGACAACCCCCCTTTCAGCTAGCAGCATTATAGTATTAATGAAGTCCAGATTATCAATTATTTATCTCATATATTATGCCTTTGATTGTCATAGGTCATAATAGATTTCCTCTTCATTTCTTCCAGATGATTTCTGGTTTATGACTGACCTTTGGGTTCATTACTCTTTTTGCTTTTTTTTTCCAGTTAATTTTTGTGCAGGATATAAGGTTTGTGTCTAGATTTACTGTTTTGCATATTTTCAAGACTAAAATAAAAGGTCTTTTTTTTCTTCCCAATATCACACTGCCGTGATTTATAGATGATTTCAGAGTTGAGAAGATCAGCCCTCCATCTTTGCTTTCCTTTAATATTATGTCAGCTATTCTAAATCTACTGTTTTCCATATTAACTTTAGGTTCAGTTTATCCACATCTACAAAATAACCTTTGGGAAATTTTTAGTGGGATTGTTTTGAATCTGCAAATAAAATTGAGAAGAACTCTTATTTTGATAATACTAAATATTTCTAAGCATGAAAATTGCTCAATTTATTTAACTTTTCAATTTTCTCCTCCTTCATAGTTTTGCACTTTTCATTATATATATGATAAGTATATATGATACATATCATATATCTAATATATTATATATTATCTCATTCATTTTGTTAGATTAAAATTGATGCCTCCATTTACCAGCTGCTTATGTAAATAATAGTATATTTCATATTTTATTTGGTTGTGGCTATTAATAATGGAAAGCATATTAATTTTTGTTTTAGTAACACATGCTACTGTAATTGTTTATTATTTTCAGAAGCATTGTCAATTCCTTTGAGTTTTCTGTATAATAAGCACACCATCTTTGAACAACCACAGTATTAGTTCTTCTTCCCAATTAGGAAACTTTTTATTTTCTCTTCTTTTTTTCCTTTATTTTTTTTCCTTTATTTTTTATTTCTTCAAGTTACATCTCAATTGCAGTCCCCTCCCTATTCCCCCTCCAGTCCCACCCTCCCACCCTCAACCCCCCATCCTCTTCCCTTTTTTTTTTCTTTTAAGTTTAAGGTATATCTTATTTCCCCCTACAGTTTCCCCTTTCAGTCCAACAAATGGCTCTTTCTCTTATAATAACAAATACAATACAGTACAACAGAGGTAATTAGGCCACAGTTATGAGGGTTATATGGCTTAACGTACATTCCCAATGACCAGTCCATATGTATTTGGTACTTGACTTTAACATTCTACTATCTAAACATCTCCATGAGTTTAAAGGTCTATATCTGACTCAACATTCATACTAACTTGCAACACAATTTTAAAAGTATCTTCTTAGATCTATAACACTCTCTTGACTCCTAAACAACTCAAAATTAAATTATGAGACTCTAGCTATCTGTTCTTCAACCACCTCAGAGACCTGAGAGGGATAAATATATCTGATTTTATAGGAAGTACAGGGCCTGCAGCTTCCCAAACTAAGAAATGACATACCAGTGGCTACCTGGACAGATCCCATTTTCTCTCCATATATTACCGCATCGATCTTCAGTCGTTTGGCCCCGTTTCTCTGACAGACATTGATTGTAGAGCAGGGGTTATGAAGGACTTACCTACCCTGTCTTGGCAGAGCTAGGCTGTCGACTTACCTGCTTCCAGGTTTTGTCCTTTTTGGACAGCATTCTGTCTACAGTTGGGGCAAGGGGCTTTTCCTACCAAGAGATAGGCTTGCAACTAATTCAATCATCTCCCTCTGGAGATTCTTCGATGCTCATCTTCTACTTGGAGGAGAATAGGGGGTGCTGTCAGGAGTTGATATGTCTTGATATAAAAAAATCTAAAGTTACGAAAACATCTTTGAATGCCATATTCTGCAGATCTCTTGAGGTTTTTGAAGAGGCCCTATCTATCTCTTATATTAGGGTAAGCAGATGTTGCTTGTCTCTTGCTGGTTTATTTCTCATTAGCTTAGGAAGTAACTATAATAGGCTGTCATAGTACCTAACTGAATGACCGGCTTGCATAACCATTAGTTTGCATTTCTTAATTATCCTAAACAGTTTATGACAATTAGTAGTAAAAGGCCAAAACATCACATTTCATTTTTTTCTTTACTTCCTAACCCTTCCATCCGATTTCTCTGGGGTGGGGTGTCCTTATATAACAGTCCCTCATCTCATTTGAGAGGTCGTATGAGGGCCAAGAGCCTCTTCATTCATTGGGGATCTACAAAGCAGTACCATCAGTGAAAAGTGTCTCGTTGCCCGGGAGAGAGAACTACTAAGCAAACAAACCAATAAGCATACAATAGATAAAAAAGACTAAAAAATAGAAAAAATATAACTAATATATAAAAAATAGATAAAGAATAAAAATTAAAAATAAGAAGTCTATGTCCAAGTTCCCTTTGGTGTGTTAGTTGTAGTATCGATACCTTCTACTATATAGCTAAAATCCTACTATAAGTGAATAGATGCCATATGTGTCCTTCTGAGTCTGGGTTAGTTCACTCAGGATGAGCTTTTCTAGTTCCATCCATTTGGCTGCAAATTGCATAATTTCATTGTTCCTGATAGCTGAATCATATTCCATTGTATAGATGTACCACAGTTTTTTTGACCCATTCTCCGGTTGAGGGACATCTGGGTTGTTTCCAGTTTCTAGCTATTACAAATAAGGCTGATATAAATATAGATGAGGAAACTTCCTTATGATTCCGTGAAGAGGCATTTGGGTGTATACCCAGAAGTGGTATGGCTGGGTCCTGAGGCAGAGCTATTCCAAGTTTTCTAAGATCTCACCAGACTGACCTCCATAGTGGTTGCACAAGCCTGCACTCCCACCAGCAATGGAGTAGTGTACCCCTTTCTCCACACCCTCACCAGCATGTGCCGTCATTTGAGTTTTTGATTCTAGCCATTCTGACAGGTGTGAGATGGAATCTCAGTGTCGTCTTGAGTTGCATTTCTCTGATGATTAAGGATGTTGAGCATTTCTTCAAGTGTCTCTCAGCCATTAGGGATTCCTACTTTGTGAACTCTCTATTTAGTTCTGTCCCCCATTTTTTGATTGGATTATTTGTTTTCTTGGCATTTAATTTCTTGTGTTCTTTGTAGATTTTGGATATTAGCCCTCTGTCAGATGTGGGGTTGCTGAAGATTTTCTCCCAGTCTGTAGGCTGCCGTTTTGTTCGAATGACAGTGTCTTTTGCCTTACAGAAGCTTTTCATGAGGTCCCACTTATTGATTGTTGACCTCAAGTCCTGAGCTGTTGGTGTTCTGTTCAGGAAGTTGTCGCCTGTGCCAATCAGTTTGAGGGTTTCTCCCACTTTTTCTTCTAGTAGATTTAGTGTGACCGGCCTTATGTTAAGGTCTTTGATCCACTTGGACTTAAGTTTTGTACAAGGTGATAAGGATGGGTGTAACTTCATTCTTTTACAAATGGACATCCAGTTGGACCAGCACCATTTGTTGAAGATGCTGTCCTTCCATTGTGCCGTTTTGGCTTCTTTGTCAAAAATTAGCTGGCCATAAGTGTGTGGGTCTATTTCTGGATCTTCAATTCGATTCCATTGATCTACTGTTCTGTTTCTTTTTTTTTTTTTTAGTTTAAGGTATTTATTTTTCCCCCCAACAGCTCTCCCTTTCAGTCCAAATAATGGTTCTTTTTCTTGTTTCTATACCAATACCATGCTGTTTTTACAAATATTGCTCTGTAGTACAGCTTGAAATCTGGGATGGTAATACCTCCAGATGTTTTGTTTTTTTTTTTTATTGTACAGGATTGATTTACCTATTCTGGGCTTTTTGTTGTTCCATATGAAATTGAGGCTAGCTCTTTCCAAGTCTATAATCTTAACTGAGGAATTACTTCCATCAGATGGCCCTATGGGAATGCATTTTCTTGATTATTAATTGATACAGGAGGTCTTTGCCCACTGTGAGTGGTGCCACCCTTGGGCAAGTGGCTCTCTGTGTTACACGTCTTTTTTTTTTTCCTGCTCTTTCCACCTGTACTTCTCCATTTGAGATAAAATTTATATTTTCTTATTCTGACTTCCTCCTTTACCAGGTTACATTTAAGCAGATTCTGATCTTCCACTTAAGTCACAACTCAGTTTCTCTCTTTCCAAAAGCCTCCTTTGATATTTCTTTCAAGACCTGTTTACTGGCACCAATTTTGTTTGTTGGAGTAAGTCTTTATTTTTTCTTTTAAAAAGTATTTTACTCTGAATCTCTCTCTCTTTCATGTGTATTTGTGTGTGTGTGTACATGCACGTGAGAGAGCACATGTATAATAGTGCTCACAGAGGATAGACTAGGGCAGATTCTCATGTGCAGGCTGCTGTAAGTCACTGCATATAGGTGTTGGGAGCAATATTTGACTCCTTTACAAGAGCAGTATGTGCTCTTAAAGGACTGCGCCATTTCTCCATGCCCTGCCCCCTTAAGTCTTAAAGAGCAATTTCACACAGAATAGTATTCAGGTGATGCTGTACAGCATATTTTTGTTAAAACTTTTAATATTTTCTATTCCTTTTTCTGTGTGAGAAATCAGATGGAATTCTTATTTTTAGTAAAGCCATTTTTCTCCCTCTTTGTTTTGTTTTGTGTTGTTTCTGTTGTATTTTCTGCAGATTTAAAGGGATATACCCAGGGATAGTTTTCTGGTGTTTATCTTGCTTACTGTTTTGGGATCTTTTTCTGGCTTTCACTTAATATCCAATACTAACTTAGGGGAAATCATCAGTCACTTTTCAAAGTATTTCTTCTGCTCCACTTTGCCTTTCTCCTCTTAGTGTTTCATATATTCTGTCGCACCATTTAAAACTATTTATAGAAGTTTCAAAATTATTGGAAGTCTGCTCATCATCCTCCCTCTTATTTTTTTAGTTTTACAAGTTTCCACTGCAATATTTTTAAGCTCAGTGATTTAGGCATGCCTGGATTACCAGTACATCAACAATAGACATTGTTTATTTTTTCCAGGGTGGTTTTGATTTCTAGTCTTTTTATTTCTCTCTTTCATTTAGAATTTTATCTCTACTTACGTTACCCATCTGTTCTTTCCTAGTATCTACTTTGTCCACTACAGCCCCTTGCATTTTAATCATAGCTATTTTAAAATTCCAAGTTTGAGAAGTCAATATCCTAGCATATCTGAATCCAGTTCTGTTTGCCTTCCGTCTTCAAGTTGGCTTTTGTTTGTTTTGTCTTGTTATGTGCTTGTATGACCTGTATGTCTCTTTTAATATCTATCTCTTTGGACACAATATTTTGGGGGGAATCCACTGGGATTAGGCCTTTGCTAATGGAGTAGCAGGTGTAGAAGAAACAATTGTTCTGTGGTCCTCTGACTCAGGAATTGGTGTTTTAGTGAGCTTGTGGCCCTGGACTCTGAACTTTACAAGTACTTCCCAGTCTGTCTACATAAACATTACTAGAAGGTGCTGGATTATATATGTATTTCTTTGGTTCATTGGTTTATTTCTTTGTTTGTTTTGAGGCTGAGTCTCTCAAATACCAGACTAATCTTGAACTCTCTATGTAACTGATGGTGACCTTGAATTCCTGATCCTCCTGCTTCCAAGCTTCAATTGCAGGGATAATAGTCATGTGCCACCTTACCTTAATGCAGCATAAGGCTTTGTGCATAGTGGGCAAGCTCAGATCCATTGGCTTTAAACAAAAAATGCCAGTAGTTTAGTTCTGATTAGCTTCTCCTGAGGGTAGACTTTGGTAAGAAGAACAAAACACGAGAGCATGTTGTAAAAAGGCACCTACTCCTCTTTCACTGCTGAGCTATGACTGGACCTTTCTGTGGTACTCAGTATGAGAACCTGACGGAGCTCTAAGAGACACAGCTCACCCAGTCATGGGGTCCTCTGATGAATTGGTTTCCCTAGAGGGTTTTTGTTTGTTTGTCTGTTTGTTTATCTATTTATTTGTTTGTTTTTGAGACAGGGTTTCTCTGTGTAGCCCCGGCTGTTCTGGAACTCACTCTGTAGACCAGGCTGGCCTCAAAATAAGAGATCTGCCTGCCTCTGCCTCCCCAGTGCTGGGATTCAAGGCATGGGCCACTACCAGCCGGCTTCCCTGGAGTTTTAAAAACTGAGATGTGCGCACATAACTCCTTTAGTAACTTGTCACTTCCAGTTTAGATTTTCTTGCACATAGTTTCATGAAAAGGTTTGTCTGCCTGTCTGTTTCTCCAGTTTGGGGGTGCAGTAGTTTGGTTTCACTTCTCTTGCAAACATGTATTGATCTATCAGCTACCTCTCCTGTTGTCTTGGCGTTCACATGAAATAGTCTTCTAAGCTTCTTACACACCAAGTCAGAATCCTTCAGTCCTATAAAAACTTCTCCTCTGCTTAAGGTGTTATGGTTGTGGGTGAGAAGTGTGTGGTATAAATGAACCACACTTAGAGAAACTTTTCAAAATGGATCTCTTCTCTAGAGAATTTGAGATGAATCTGATTCTAAAATGCCTTAGCTTTCTCTCTCTCCTCCCAGTGGGTTTATTTAAATGGAATTTCACACCAACTCAAAATAGACAGGGGTTGAACACACTTGGATTTGAAGCATTGGCCCTCACTTCACAAATGCTTACAATACCACACACTTGTCCCTGCGAGTTGCCAGTGAATAATGTTTGTGGATATTAAGCAAATATGAAATGGGGTAGAGTTGAGCTATCTAAAAGCAGAAGGGGGTGTCAAGTGAGATTGTTTTAAATTGACTCGATTTGGGGAGAGCTGTTGTGATATTGAAGAAACAGGCTGGTAGAAGCTCACTGGTGGCTCTGATTACTAATTGGTTTGGAATAGAGCAAATTGTGGATTTTGAAATTTGTGTTGCCCCCAAAGCTATTATCATCTTAAAAACAAAAGTGAGAACGAGGTTTAATGAAAGCATTAATAGCTTTTTTGGCAGAAATGGGGTCTGAAATGCGCACAACCCTACTGACTGAGCACAGCACCACACCTTCTGCTAACCAAGGTGAGGGCACCTACAGGTGCTCCCACCGGAAACGCTGGTGTGTATCGGGAGGCAGGAAGGCTGCCAAGTTTCCCCAGGAACAAGCTGTGGGAGCCAAATGGGAACGAATTTCAGAAGAGAGAAAACAAAGAACATCAGGGGAGGCTTGTGAATGTTTAGCTTTCCTTCCTGCCTCTCCAAGTGCTCGACTGAAGAAATCTCAGGTGAGTAATAGTACACCAAAAAGCTGTTCACTGTACTTCCACAGTGCATTCCAGTCATCTTGAGCCATTACACCATTTCCCATGGCCAGGTTCGGAAGAGCTCCTCCATTTCTACATCCTCAACAGTCAAGACCAAGTTCAACCTCCAGTCTCCTTAGCACAGTTGAAATGGAAGAAGTCAGGTTGGAATTGGCTCCTTCCTCTTCTACCTGAATGGATTTCATTTGGGAGAGAGACAAGGAGGAAGGCTCCAAGACCCATGCTGATGCCTTCCTTGCCTCCCACATCTGAGTCCCTGTTCTGCAGGGGAAATCCCCTCTGAATATCCTTTGAAGCTCTTTTAAGACAAAGAAGCCTTCTATCCTTTGCCCAGAAAAGTTCTACATGCAAAGCAGTCTTTTTAAGTGAGGTTTTAATCACGCCAGAAACAAGTATGCCCCGTGGTTTTCTGTATGTGGCTGGTATTCACAGGCTATCCATTTTAAAATTGAAGATCTTATTTTTCACTGTGTGAAGATTATGTGTCTAGATACCCCAGAAGAGAAGGGCTGTGCTGATAACCATATTAAAATCATAAAAACACCATTATGCCTTTCAAGGTAGAGTCAGGTTTAGTTCATCAGAATTGGTTTGGAAGATTCCATTTGTTTTCTGTGTTTAAAGTAGTGTCAGGTTGACAAGCCTTTTGTTCCTACAGTATCAGAGTGACTTCCATTCTAATCTGTGTGATACTGGAACAATACAGATAAGCTAAACGTGGTTTAATCAATTCTGACTCCTCTGATCTGACTGATATTTTTGCATGGATTTTGATTAATCAGAAATGTATAGATTATTCATGCCTCATCTTCCAGTTATGACAGGTGCAGACTTTGTTTTCTTATGTTCAGAACGATGCCACAATTCAAAGTGTCCCTTTCATCTGACATACCACTAATTGAAGGATTTCTTTTGTGAAATAACAGAATAGCCTACTGGCTTTGTACTTTTGAAATGGGAAATGTGGTTTAGAAAAAGCTTCTGTAAAGTGTTAAAAGGGTAAATAAATTCATAGTGATATGATTCACATCCTCTTTCAATTAAAGAAAATTCTGCAGGTTTTATGGACTCGATAACAAGAACAATAGGAAAATACCCATAAAGGACTTTGTAGTATATGTCAAAGGATGAAAATCAGCATGGAAGGCACATTTCATTACCTTTCAGAGGAATATGTTCTCCTGTTCTTCATCAGGACCTGTTATTACAAATCTGTGGAAATCCTACCAAAGAAAAGACTGGGATGTATGGAAGGACAGAATGAAACCCCACTTCAAACACACATCAGATTTATGAGGTCAGTCTCATGAAAAAACAGAAGGACTTCTTGCATCATCCAGAGATGAATAAGCTGGAAAAACATTGCTCTTATCTTCATGAGAACAACAATGAACAATGACAATGACAACATACAACCCACATACATGCACACATGTGTGTGCACACATGCGTGCATGCGCACACCAAATAGTAAGTCCACAGCTGTTATTTCCCCTGTTAGAGTTCTACTAGAGATGGCAGAGTTTGTTTGCAAAAATATTGGAGTGACAAACATTTTCTCACCTAGTCAGATGAAGCTGGACTCTGATAAGACCTTACCTAGAGCCTGAAGAAATGGCTCAGTGCTTGCAAGTGCTCTTAATAGCTTGAGAAAATCTGGGTTTGGTTCCCCAAAACTCACATTGAGCAACTCACAGCTGTGTATAGCCCCAGGTTCAGGGGATCTGATGCTATCTATCTTCTGGTCTCCTCAGGCACTTCACACATACAGTACATATACATAAACTCATGTGTACACACACACACACACACACACACACACACACACACACACACATGCACACACAGAGAGAGACAGAGAGAAAATAAACAAATAAGTAAATACTTAATTTTTCCCTAAAATCATTAACATAATGGTAGAAAAAAAAAGAACCAAAAACCTGAGTACAGGTTAGTAATATATGGCATAGAACCTGTTGATTTCACACACTTCCATATTCCTTCCCATTAACCTCACCATGTCTCCTCATACACAGAAATCATGTTGAATTTTGAGAAAACATCCACTGAAGGCTGTGTTTTAAGGAGCTGAATGGCAGAAGAGTGGGAAAGTGGGAATCTCTATCAGCGTGAAGCCTGCACCCTACCTCTCCCTTGAACAAAAGTCTTAAACTTATCAAAGAAGGGCAGTAAGTACAGTTAACCTCAGACACTGGTGAACACCCATTGCAGCTGAGGAAAACCTCAGGGAAAAGTGGAGGAAAGCAGGGAAAGTGAGAAAACATTGAGAACTCCCCAGACTCAGAGGCACAGTGACTACCTCTGTCTAAGACATTGTCTGAAGAGTAAATAGTACCCTTGTCACCACCACCAGGCTAAGAAATGTCAAGGAACCATAGAACTCTACTGGGGTAATTACAAGGATGTGAAAAAGACACCTTCTCTAAAGTTCAACAAGAAGGTGTCACTTAATACCAAGTGTGACACAGATACTGACAAGCCTTTATCAACATACTATCTTAAGGACAAGCTATCAGTAGAAGAATGTGTAACAGATGGTATACTGGGAGTAGGTGCAGTAACAGTAAGTCTTAGATACCATTCAATTTCTTACCAGAGTGATGTAAATCTCTACATTAAAGACATGGTATAGAAAAAGCATAGTTACCAAAACTATGCTTTTCAGTCTTCACTACTCCAGCTTTCAGCAGAAATTATAAGCTATTAAAAATAACCACAAACAAGTAAAAACAACACATTACATTACAAAGAGATAAACCAGACAACAGAACCAGACTCAACTATAAAACATATTGAAACTTCAGACAAAGAAATAACTGACTAATCTGTTAAAGGTTCTAGTTGGGGAAGTTTTCAATTAGCAATAATCATCCATAACGTAAACCTCATCAGCCACAAAACCGCCATTGCACAATGCTATTAGCTCTAATAGGAAAGAAGGGCAATAGAGGAGAGAAGGTGGGATGCAATGAGGGAAAGATCTTAAAGCATCGAGAAAAAACAAATAGATAAAATTATATATTGAGGAAAAATAAAGACACAAATGACAACAGATTTATTGTTGGAAACCATAAGGACCAATATTCATTAGAATAACAATAATTTGAAGAATAAGAAAATGGCAACCCAAATGCTATACTTAGAGAAATACCTTTAATGAATGAAGGATAAAATTAATATATCTAAAAATTAAGACAAACAAAACATATTACTTATTGCCAGTATATCTACCCTGCAAGAAAAGCTACCAAAGGGTTTAGGCAGAAGAAATAGGATGTAAGAGAAAGGCTTGGATTTATTCAAAACTAACAACCCTGGTGGAACAAATTTTCTTTTAAATCTCTGAAATGTAATAGAGTACCTAAAAGAAAAATAAGAGTTGACTCTCAGAATTAACATTGAGACTTTGAAAAACAAACTTCAACGTCTATTTCTGATTATAAGCTCTTGTTCTTCAAAGACAAAAGGCAACTTGAGGGAGACTAAGACTGGCAATACTGGTGAAGCCTCGCCGCCCACTCCTAGACTCCAGAGCAGCAGGCAGCTTCCCTCTTCTCAATTCTATTCTTTATCACATTAAAATTCCTAGCGATGGAAACAAGCAATTAAAAGAAATAAAGAGCTTATAGAATGCAAAAGAGGTATAATAATCTCTAGTCATGGGTAACAGAACTACCTGTTTGTAATCCAAAATCTCAAAGGATGAGCAAAAGGCCCTAGAACAAAGTCAGTTCTGGAAGGATACATGGTAAATATATAAAACTTAGTTGTGTCTTCCTATATAAATTAGAAATGATGTTTAAAAACTGCACTACTTACAAAAGCATCAAGTAAAGAATTAGTATCTTAAAAATTAAAAATTATTGGTTTTAAAAATACTACAACAACAACAAAAACAGATTACTATGTTCATGGTTTGACTAACTTGTTAACATGAAAATTCTTTACAAATTTACCTATAGGGTCAAAGACATCCCTGTTAAAGGCCCAAAGGGATCTTCTATTGAGATTGATGAGATATTTGTAACATTTATGTAAAATAGGAAAAATGATAAGATTCTCAAAAGAATTTAGAAAAAGAACAAAGTTACAGAGCAAACTCTACTTGATTTCAAATTTTACTGAGAAGTTGTAACAATGCAGGCAGTGAGTTGCTGTTATTAAGATGGGACACATAGAACATGGAGCACATTAAAGATGCCAGAAGCAGGGTTCAGGGGTTGGGGAGATTTGTCAATCAGTAAAATGCTTGCCATGTAGGAACGGGGATCCAAGTTTGACCCCCAGAATCCATTTTAAAAGGGCCAGGAATGGTGGAGCAACCTTGTATTGCCATAGCTGTGAAGGCAGACACAAGTGGATCTTTGGACCTAATTTCCAGTCAGCCTAGCCTATCTGGCAAGTTCCAGGTAAGGGAAAGATTCTTTAAATTTTTTTCACCAACAGTGGAAGCTGCCTGAAGAATAACACCTAAGGTTGTTCACAGTTCTCTGCGCACACAAGACACAGGTACATGCACAGCCATTCCCGTACATGAATGCACACATCCACATACACACACCAACACACCAATAGAAAGATACCACCCATATGTCCATATGTGGTAACTTAAGGAGAAATGAGAGTAGGAGTCTTCTCAGTAAGTAGCGCTGGTTTCTATGCAAACAGAAGAGAACGAAAGACAAGCTATGACCCATGCTTACCTTACAAAATTAGGAGAGAAGAATACTTTTCATAGCCATGCACTATGCCCCAAACTCCTAAAACAATACCAAAAGATTGTTAAGTGAATATATTAGTTAACAAACTTTGTTTTTTAAAAACTGAAAAACAACTCAGCCATCTTTAGACAAACTGGTCCAACTATATAATGGGATACTACTCAGCAATGACAAACTAATCATGACACATACAATAACACAGATGTGTCACAGATGTCTGGTGCTGAATGAGTACTGTGACTTCACCCACTCTGGGACAAGCAGAGCTGTGGCCTGCAGAACAGGCCAGTCCTCTGCAGGTGTTAGGAGGTGGAGCAGGCTGACTGTGAGGGAGCAGCAGGAGGAAGTAGTTTGCTGTTAGGAGGCTATTCTGAGCACCCAGTATACTTTATCTTTAGTCTCATATCTTCAACATAACACTGCGTTTGTACACAAGTGCGTACCAGGAAGATTGGGTTTTACTATACGTAAGCTTAAAAACAAACTTTGAAATAAAGGAGTAGAGGAGAATCCACCATTTTTCTGGGTGACACATCCCTTGGTGCTTCTCTGACATACCTGAGTGCCAGATCATGGATGTTTTTATTGGCCTGTCAGTCACCTCCCTTTCTCTTACCTGTTCAGGTTAGAACTTCTCTAACTCTACAGCCACTAGCGAAGTGAGAGTGTCTGTCACCTACGATGTGGCTAAGACAAATGGAGATGTGCACTGTGTGTAAAATATTTATCAAATTCCAAAGCCTTGGGGATAAAAGAAGTTAAAATATGTTATTTACATATTTATGTTGATTATACTTGAAATTATACTTTTGACATATTGAGTAAAACATATCTACTTTTTAGAGGTACTTTTGAAAAATTTTAATGTACTTGTGGCTCTTATTCTGTTTCCATGGGACATCATCCATGGAGAGACTCTTCAGTGTCTAGCCAGCTCTGATTCTCCATGATGATGAGCCTAGGTTCTTTGGAATAGACAGAAGTTGGGTGCTGTGGTTGCTTCTTGAATTATGGGCATTGCTTTCCTCACTATGCATTGCTCCCACTTTCTCTTCCCTCTTCTTCAGGAATCCATAATAGAATGAGTGATAACAGTACCCAGCTGAGTGTCTCCCTTGAGTAGAGAGGGAGACAGTGCTTGAATGCTTTCCGTGGAAGAAAGTTCCTCTCTCCACACAACCACCTGTAGAAACTCCCTATGCAATGCGAGTCACTGAAATAAACCATATGCCAATGTTTCATGGCCATCTTGGCTCAAGAACTAGGACAGAAAGGATTCCTCTTCATTTGTTAGCAAAGGTTTCTTCTGTGCCCAGCATGGCAGGAATAAGAGGCCTGGAGAGGTTGATGAGAAGAGGCAGTCCTGCAGCTATTGTTCCCCTAGACCTAGAAGGAATTTGAGCTTGTAGATCCCAAGTGGGTTGGTAGGGGCAAGAGCAGGGGCTCTCTCTGCATCCATTTATCTTGCCTGGCACCACTGCAAACAAATCTGCCTTTACTTGGATGCTTTGCAGACTCCTGCAGGACTCTAGCCCAGCACTACATCATCAGTCATCAAGTACCGTCCCCTGATATGATTCCCAAACGTCACTGAATGTGCCTTCAAAAACACCTTCCTCCCATGAACTACTTGATGTGGTCCATTTAAAACCTTGCTTCACCCCTCCTGTGCTCATATCTTAGGCCCAAATGAAGTTATCTTTGCATGGATAGTTTGTGTATGGTGTATGGATTCATTTCTGTACAGTTGATTGCGTACCTTGAGAATTTTGTGCTAGTCTAGAATCAAGTTCCTAGAAATAAGGAGGAATGGGTGGGCTATATGTTCTTTTCCTGTTCTAGGGTTCTTACATCTCTTAGCTTCCTCTGTGCACCTGGTTTACAGTGAATAGAAAGTCAGAACTTGGCATACGATAGTGCCCCAGCAAATACTTAACTGTTTTCCCTCTTTTTCTCCAAGTCTGTGTAGCCCCAATTTACTATAAAATTTTCACTCAAGTCACTGTGCAGAAAGAGAAGTCAAAATAGATATAAAGCTGCAGCTTTTCTTGGTTGGCTCTCCTGTCTTCTTTGTGCCCCTTCATGTCTGACTTTGGCTGATGAATGCTTCCATACCACTCTGATTTGGTAAGACATGCAAGTTTTCATGAACACAGAGAATAATTCACCCCTCTTCCAAATTAATGAGGAAATTGTTCCTTAGAACAGACCCTATCCACACTCTCTGCAGTTTCCTACAGCCCAATGCCCGATAGTCTGCCAGCAACATCTCTTTGTGATTCCCATAGCTAATTTTGCAAATAAAATTTCCCGAGCCATATCAAATCTTTATCCACATGAGACATATTGTTACACCTCCTGAATTTCACCTTCATCTACCCATAACGCTGGAAGGAAAACAACTCCTGGAATGGTTTGTTTCCTTGAAGTGCAAGCCTCTTATTGCTTTAGACAACATCTCTTTCCTGGTATTTGGATATGTACATGTGCACGTATGCAGATGCAGATTACAGTGGCTGCAGTGGGGTTTACAGGGCGATCGTGGCAGTGTCTTCCCTTTCTTCTTTCTCATGTTATATATCAGGCTGTGGCTCATATTCTCAACCCTCTACTCCAGTACATAGCTTCCCTGATTCCAGGCCAGGCATGCCGTCTAAGTCTCAGGGATTGCAATGTGAATCTTGCTGAACGTGAGGCACATCCTTGAGATCATCAACTCCCTTCTGAGTGATACAGGCTCATGTCACAGAGGTCCCTGCCCTCCTATGATGCTTTCCAGGCACCCAGATGGAAGCGTGAGAATCCTGCATTCTGTTATTACTGGAAATTCTCTTTTTAGAGATTTCCGGGAGATATATAGGGTTTTTAGAAATGAAAAGAATTACAGAAACCTATTCGGAACAGAAGTGCCTCATTTACATGTGCCCTGAAATAAATTGGGGGAAGGCTCCTAGATAGTTAACTTATTTTTATAGCTCGTCTTTTAAAGAAAGGAAATTGATGTTTATTAAATGTCCATCCTACTCAGCCAAGCATTCTTTCGGCTCCCATTTAGTTCATGTAACACTAATGTATGTTTTATTAGCTTCCATTTATAGATGATGACATTGTAGATGGTGCAGTTCTGCAATTATATCTCAGGCCATAGGGGAAAGGGTGGTACTGGGGCTCATGTTCAAACTATGTAACTTCAGAAACCTGTCATTTCCCCCAATCCATGCTGGTTTTATTTTGCAAAAAGTCATCCTAACACCACAGATAAGTCTCATAACTACAATGAGTCCAGTTGCCTACCTTGTACAGAGAGGAAGATGGGATAGATCATTGCTGAGTTTGCTATTCATTTTAACAGCCTGAAAGCTTTGAAGAATTTGATTGGAAGTAGAAGATTGGGCTGTGTTTCGGAGAGGTAAATATGAAGTAAGTCAAGAGGCACAGAACTCGGAAGGGGGAGAACAGAATTCCAGTCATAGCTGCCAAAGAGGCTGACATGAGACTCAAATCCAGAAGTTCAAGGCCAGCTTGAGCATTATAAAGAGACCCCAAACAATCACCTAAATATAGAACTTGATGGTGTCCAAGCTGCTAACCCTAATCTGGAGTCACTGTAATTTTCCAGGCAATTCTAAAGAGACTTCCATAGAGAGTTCTGGTTTTTTTTAATCAACCACTTTAAAAAGTGTATGTGTTGTGTGTGTATACACACATGTGTGTACTTGTCTATGTGTGCATGTATAGAGACCAGAAGTTGATATCAAGCATCTTCCTGTATTGCTATATACCTTATTCTGGGGACAGGATCATTCACTGTCTTTTCCCACTGCCCTCTCTCTCCATCACTGAGGTTACAGATACGTGCTACCATGTCTAGCTTTTAAGTGGGTGCTGGGATTCGAACTCTGGTCCTCAGGCTTACATAGCAAGCACGTTGCCCATTAAATCATCTTGCCAGTCTCCCATAGAGGATTCTCAAACTTTTGGCCCACACGTCTCAAAAACAGGATTCTGTCTCCAGAAATCATCACTGAAAGAATTTTAATTAATATATGATATTTTGATTTATATGCCTTTCGGGTCTCCTTCCTGTATAGTCTGTACCTGTGTAGGGAGGAAAGTGATCCACAGCTATGAAAGGTGCTGCCCTTGATGTGGCTGACTACATTCTCAGCATTCTCTCTTTCTCTCTCTCTCTCTCTCTCTCTCTCTCTCTCTCTCTGTCTCTCATCCCTCCCTGCCTCTCCCCCCTTTTTAGTTCTCCTTTTTTCTTCCCCCATCCTTTCCTTCCTTCCTTCCTTTTTTACTTTCTTCCTTCCTTCCTTCTTCCCTTCTTCCCTTCCTATCTTTTCTCTCTTTCTACTTCCTTTATTCTTACTAGAACAAAGGGCACATGTTTTTGCTTCTGGTGCTTCTGTGTCTTGATTTGCAGTTTTTATAAAGTAGTATCACATTTTGAAATTTTTTTGGGAAGAATTTTACATAAAAATTTTCTGTCTTTCTATGGAGTGACGTCAATCTGAATTCTGGTGCCCTGTGGAGTGAACAAGTACCTTACACAGCTTGAGTACAATTAAGTCTTATCAGGTAGACTTCTGTGACTATTTTGAGGAATAGCAAAATGTTGGGTAGCTGGTAAAAACTCAGGACCAAAGTACTCTTTCAATCACATTGTAAAATATATCCATTTCTGAACATCGAGATTCATGTAATTTGACTTGATTGAACTAGAAACTCCCAGGAGGAGCTTGATTTCCCGTCCATTATCTAGCACAGAGGCTTGGATGAGCTTCTGTTAAGTACACAGTTCCAGGCTCAAGAGGCCTTCTTATCAACAGCAAAGGCATGCTGCCTCTGACAAGCAGAGGGACTTCTCTGTCCTCTGATTTCCACTGTCTGAGCCATCAACCAGCAGGGGCTGAACATGCTCACACACTGTGCCAGCCTGTGCTCTCTCAGAATGTCTACACAGCTACTCCCTTCAGATTGCCACTCTGAACCAGGAACACAAAAGGCTTGGGAATCTAACATAACAAATGCTACTACATAGTAACACAGATACAGAGTGGTAATTATTAATCTACTAGGAGTCTAAGTGTTCCTACCTTTATAATGGGAGTAATACTTACTGATCTGGTATGGTTAAAAAAAAAATGAGGTTAGACCCAGGGACTTCTCTCTTTTGCTTTTCTGTATCCTCCTTTCTCTCCTATACAGGAGTGAACAGACTTGAGAAAAATGGGACATAGACATAGTATAGGAAAGAACAAGAAAAAAGGACAGATTATTGAATATAGCTTTATACCTTTGTATACTGATACAAAATTAATATTATATTTGGCTAAATTGGTATTGATCATTGTATATCAATGCAAATTTAAGATTGTATAGGGCTACATCGCTATTGATCTTTGTATATTGATACAAAATTAAGATTATATTTGGCCACAATGGTATTGACCCTAGTATATTAATGTAAAATTAAGATTGTATTGGGCTACAT
>CAJQZJ010032856.1:488722-506070 GCA_907164525.1 Lophiomys imhausi
TTCTTCTTCTTCTTCTTCTTCTTCTTCTTCTTCTTCTTCTTCTTCTTTTTTAAACCAGGCAAAATATATCTAGAGTGAAAGGAGCTTTGCCTTGCTTCCAGGAGAACACACCAGAAAATCCTTGGCGGAGGGACAGAGAGAACATGATTGGAGGAATGGGAGGAACAGTTCAAGAGCTGCCAGAAAGGGCACAAAGCACCTTATGCTCAGTGTGTTTTGGTTCCAATACACCACATTCTCCTAGACTATCCATGCCCTCCCTCCACACAGCATTTCCTGTCACATCCACATTTCCTGCTGTCCTCAGCCAAGGCATCCGCACTTGGAAGAAAACTAGAGGCTGGGAAAATTCCACTCCAACTGCGTGTTGTACCCTAGGTATAAATGTCAAGAAAAACAGGTCCAGGTCACCATTCACAAAATGAAACTGTTGTCTAGTCAACTGCAAGTTGCCTGAGATGAGATGGGGGATTCTATGTAAGAGGAAGTTCCAGAAACAATATGGAAGACTAAGGAGGTCATTGGTACTATATACCCTGCTCACCAGGCTTTCCAGCTAGCTGGACCCAGCTCCTAACAAAAAGCTGTCTTATGCTTCCCAGGACAGGGAGTAGGAAAAAGCAGGGAGCATGGAGCCAATCAAATGATCTTACTACACCCAGCACACTCAACACATACCTGGGATGAAACCCAAAAGTCATACATGAAAAAGGCATTGAGATAGCATAGGTTGTCATGGTGACAGGCTTGAGAATTATCTGAATGAGCAGCCTCTAAACATGTCTGTGAAAGAGGGTTTTGTTTGTTTGTTTTTTAATTAGGTTGAGTTGGGAAGAGCCTCCCCCCAACTGTGACATCACCATTCTATGGACTGGAGGCCTGGCTGAATAAAAATGAGAGTGCATGCTGAGAGACAACACTCATCTTGTCCTGCTTCCTGACTGGATGTGAGATGTCTTGTTGCCCATCTTCCCTATGACTTTCCATCATGGCAGACTGTACACTCAAACTATGGGGCAAAATAAACCCTTCTTTCCTTTAGGTGCTTTCATTGGATATTTTGTCACAATAATGAGACAAGTTACTAATACATCACCCTTACCATTTTTTATATTCATGTAAAGAAAATATGATCACTTAAAATAGATTGGCAAGTTTATGTGAATACTTTGTAATTATACATATGTAATTTTCTTGCTATGATCTTCTCCCATTGGGCAGTACAGCTAGAAAACCAATGTCAATATTAGGTCAGGTATATGTATTAAATGTGCTAAATAAACATTTATTTATGTAATTAACCATCAAAACTAACAAAAAATAGGAGATCTAATTCCCTCAATGAGCCTAAGGACCCCTAGGTAGACAAGTGTATCTTATCTAATCATAGTCCTGACTGACTATGGTTTTCCAACTAAGAATGTGAGATTCTGGGGTCATCAGATTTGAAAAAAATCCATGGGGGGAGCTCATGGCTAGGATAATGCTTTTATGTGACTGTCTAGCTTTGCTCTACCTCATACGGGAAATTTTCAGCAGGAAATGGGGTCTAGTTCTAGCACTTCTAACTAAAGGTCTATGGTTTACTAGGACTTTAAAATTAGGAAACTGGGGGCCAGAGAGATGACTCAGCAGGTAAAGGTTCTTGCCACCAAGGCTGAAGATCTGAGATTGATCCCTGGGACCCACATGGTAGAAGGAGAGGATCAACTCCTACAAGCTATTCTCTGACTTCCATATCCACACCATTGCATATGTATGTCCTGCTCTCCACCCCTCAACCACAAACATAACTTTAAAATTGGAAATCAGTAATTAAACCAAATTGCTTCCCAAGATCATTCCCCTCTCTAATATCATCGGCAAAGTAATTCTCACCAAATGGATAACCTATCTGGCCCTGGCAATGCTTGTCTTTAAACCCAGCACTTAGAAGGCAAAGCCAGGTAGATTTCAGTGATTTTTTGAGGGCAATCTGGTCTATGTAGCAAGTTCCAGGCAAGTGAGGACTATAGTGAGGGCCTATCTAAAAATAAAAAATTAAGCTTAGTTTAAATCCATAATTTGAATTTCTGCAGTCACACTGTAGAAAGTCACAGGCTAAAGTTCATTTCTACCTCTTTGCCCTTTGTTACCATGGCTGATATAGGGCAATAGCAGGGGCCCCTGGACATGTACAGAACCATGGCTTGCCATTGTAACAACCAAAGGAAGCATAGCATTACCCTTCTGTGGCTTGTTTTGTGACTTCTTGAAGGACAGATTCACTGCCCTTTACCCCTTCACTGTATGTACTCTTCTATCTCATGCTTTCCTGAAATAGCTCTTATGCTTTTGTGTAAAGTCCAGATGCTGAATTCACTGCTACTTTCTCCAGCCACACACCAAGATCCAGCTAAAGAACTATTTGAAGCATATACAATTGCTTACTCTAACTGTGTTGTCTGGGATCCAGGGTCATCACAGTTCCTGTGGAGTCAGCCTAGCATTTCTCATTGTCTTCTCATCTCTTGGCCATTTTGTCTGACTTTATTTTGTTTTTATAACACTAATTTCTGATTATTATCTCAAGAGCCTTGAAATTTAATAATTATTTAAAGACTGTGCTCTTCAGAGAGATGTTACTTTATGGACATTCTCCATTTGGAGGTTTTATTTCATGTGATAGTGTTAAGTCTGAGTACAAATTCTCAAAGCTAATGGCCAGGCAGTCAAATTCCCTCTGTGAGTCAGATTCTTTCACTGACAGTGCAGCCCTTGAAAGGTAATATTTCCAGAGTTCCTAGTCTCCCATACACATGCCTCCTGGCCACTGAGATCTTCTTTACACTTAAGTAAATACTAGCTGCATTGCTTTCAATTTCTGTTCAAACATTTTCCAGTACTTCTCCCTTCAACAAGTGAAAACTAATTATCCTCCCCTTCAATGAGCTACACTTAATGAGTTGCTTCTAACAAACGGAAACGGGTGGATGTGATGGGATATGCCTTGTCATAAAAGACAACATGGCTTCCTCCTGGCTCTCATACAATCTTTCACCCTGGGAGAAGCCAGCTGCCACATTGTCAGGACACTGTTGGCTCTGTTGAGCAGTGCATGTGGCCTGAAGCCTCCCACCAAAAGTCATATGTGTGTATGACATCTTAAGAACACAACTTCTAGTCCCAATCAAACCCTCAGGAAACTGTAGCCTGGTGACTACAGTCTCTGAGCCAAAAATCAAACAGCTTTCAAATTCCTGACCCACAGAAACCGTGAGATACTGTTTACTGTTTCTATATACCAAGTGTTACAGTACCTTGTTACTAAGCACTAGTTTATGCTCCAGAATTCTGTTTTCTTATGTTTTTGGTTGTGAGCCTACTCTTTAATGGCTGAGCCATCTCTCCAGGCCAGAATTCTGCTTTCTTGTCATTTCAGCCAATTGCTGTGCTGCTTCCCAGACACCCCGGCCATGGGTGAAATAGCTGAGACTTTAGGGTAGAGGAAGGAGACGTCCCCAGGTGTTCACTCATTTCTATAATTGCTCAAAGAATTCCGTAGCTGTGTGTTAGTTACTTATCTGTTGCTGTGGTGAAATACCATGATCAAAAGTACCTTGTGAAAGGGTTTATTTTGACTTATGGTTCTAGGGAGGGAATTGATAATGATAATGAAGGGACCCAGGGAATAGTCAGAGCTGAGTAAGATGAGACTATAAACTCTCAAAGCTCACCCTAGTAACATACTTCCTCCAACAGGCTGTACTTCATGAAGGTTCCAAAACCTCCTCAAATACTTCCACTAACTGGGGACCAAGTATTCATATACTGAGCCCATAGAGGACATTCCTCATTCAAGCTACCACATTCTACTCCTTGTCCCCATAGGTTCATGGTCAAGCGACAATGCAAAATGTCACTTGAACTCATACCTCATCACTCCTATCTTTCATGCCTCCAAACCTTTAGCATTTCCCCATCGTCTTCAACAGTCTCAACACTCTTCTACAGTCCAAAGCCTCTTCTGAGACTCAAAAGCAGTGTCTTAACTGTGACTCCTTATAAAGAAAATAAAGGTCACATGCTTCCAGCATACAATGGCACAGCATATCAATTTCCATTCCAAAAGGGAGGAGGAATGGGAGCATAATGAGGAAGTACTGGACCAAAGCAAGACTGAAACCCAGCAGGACACAAGCCAGATCCTACAGCTCCAGTGTCTAGAACTTCAGTTGCACAAGGCTGGGGTGGTTCCACCCACTTAGCTTTGCACCCTGCAGCATACATCTCTCTCAGGTTGGTTCCTCTCTGTGTGTGCAGCTCTTCTTAGCAGATCTTTCAAAGTTCTTGCTCCACCAGCGGATTCTCTACCTCAACCCAAACTTCACATCGACAGCTTCTTCCAGCAGTCTTTCTTGGTCTTTCTGAGATCCCTTTGCTGTGTGTTGCCTAACCTCAGCATCTCTTTGAATTCACAGCAGGAGGAATATATACCTCATCACTCCTATCTTTCATGTCTCCAAAGCCAGTCAGTTCCATATGGATGAAAATGCCAGTTCCACTGCCAGCTTGGGAAGGTAGACACTTGTCTCCTGGAGTCATATTTATGGTAGTGTTTGTATGCTGTTATTTTTTTAGGAAATGAAAACCCCTTAGGCGTTTTCCTTTCACAAGTTGGAAGCCTAGTGTCTTAGTTAGGTTTTATTGCCATGAAGAGGCACCATGACCATGGTAACTCTTATAAAGGAAAACATTTAATTGGGGCTGGCTTACAGTTTCAAAGGTTTAGTCCATTATCATCATGGTGGGGAGCATGGCAGAGTCCAGTCAGACATGGTGCTGGAGAAGGAACTGAGAGTTCTACATATTGATCTGAAGGCAGCAGAAAGAGACTGTGTGCCACACTGGGAGGAGCTTGAGCATATAAGAGCTCAAAGCCCGCCCCCACAGTGACACACTTTCTCCATCAAGGCCACACCTCCTAATAGTGCCATTCCCTACAGATCAAGCATTCAAACACATGAGTTTATGGGGACCATTTCTATTTAAACCACCACAAACAGACAAAGGTGAATTGCAATGTGTGGTCCACACACAGCAGAAGAATAGAAGCAAAATCCCACTAGGGAAAGGAATTGACCATCCAAGATGGGCAAAGAATGAAATGGCATTTACAGGATATTTGAGTTGACCAATAAATGCTTCTCTGACAACCTCTGTTTAACCCATCCTGCCCTTCCTAGCTATAGAGTTCTTGCATCAGGGTCCTCAATCTTTTCACATTTCCAAGTTCTTGTCAAGCATGTTCCCAGTTCCTTATTCATACCATCTTTGTACTCCCTCTCCTACACAATCCACACCCAGAGGGAGTTGGAATTCAACATGAAATTCAGTCACTTCTTCCTCTGCCTTCCTTCTTTCAGCAGCATTGGTCAGGTGAGCCATAATAGCTTCACACCTGGACCCTTGTCTCCCAATTCACTCCTCTTCTTCCACCCCGTGTCTACTTCCATCTATTGGACACACATCATAGAGAATCATCTCCCTCCAGAGTCACTTAGATCACACTGCTCTTCTCTTCTCATGCCCACAAAGGCTCCCAGATGGCTCCTAAATCATATCTAGCTTCCTCTAGTCTACAGTTTCAAAGCCCCCCACCAACTAGCTCTGCTTCACCAGACTGCCAGCATCCTCGCTGAGCCTCTAATGACCGATACATTCTAACCAGCCAAAGCTCCTCCATCTGCCCCTCCATCCCTGAACTACCATCCCCAACCAACTCTATAGCTGTATGAAGTCACTGTGTGTGCACCCTCATGTGGGCAAGAGAAGAGAAGAGGGAAGCCAAAATCTCTGCTACCTGTTCTTAGATGAGACAACCATGGGACATGAACTCCAGAGTGGAGACGAAGGGAACAAGAGAAGATGCTATAGCTGGATGGAGGGAGAGAAGAGGTGTGCCTGCCAGGTGAGGTCACATGTGCCAACATAGTTGTGTCATTCATGTCTCTGACTGCTTGTTGGGCTGCTCTTCTGTGTCCTTTCCCAGGTGATTTGATCAGATCTCTTACACCAGTGGTTCTCAACCTGTGGGCCATGACCCCTTCAGGGGTCAAGCGACCCTTTTACAGGGGTCACAAGTCAGATATCCTGTACATAAGATACTTACATCATAGTCACATCATGATAATTTATAATTATAATACTTACATTATAACAATTCATAACAGTAGCAAGATTACAGTTATGAAGTTATGAAGTAGCAATGAAGATAATCTTATGGTTGGAGGTCACCACAACATGAGGTACTGTATTAAAAGGTCAAAGCATTAGGAAGGTTGAGAACCACTGTCTTAGACCATTACAGCGAACCATATCATTCCTATCTCTCCCTACATCTTCTTAGGGTAGATGCAGCTCAAACTTTTTACTCAGAGACTGTGACATTACATGCTTTCTCCTGCAGCAGCAGCAGCAGCAGCAGCAGCAGCAGCAGCAGCAGCAGCATATCATCTTCCTTCTCATTCACCACGTTCAGATACTAGAGCAGTTCTAGTCGCTGGACTATTTCAAGTTCCTCCACTCTAGGACCTTTGCTGTTCCCTCGACCCAACGTCTTCTCGATCACCTTCCTTATCTGGCTGACCATTGCCACTGTTCAGCCCTTAGCTTTTCTGTCACCTTTCCTGTCCACCTTTCCTGTCATTCTCTAAGACAATACTCCACCCACTCTTTTATGGTAAATCTGCATGTGATCATTTATCTTCCCATCCACTATCCACTTCTGTAAGCTCCGCAAGGCAGGCAGCCATTAGCTTGTCCACTAAGATGCTCCTATAACATGCCTGCCATAGCACACAAATTCAGTCAGTATTTGCTGGGTGGCTAGGACCTTGCTCACTACACCTCCCTGGGATTTTCCAAAGCATGGGTGTGGTGTGATACGATCCCTATTTTCAGTCAAAGGGAAATACTGTGATCTTTTAGGAACTTTACTCTACATACCTCACAATACCAGTCCACCAAGCCTCCGTGCTCTGCCTGCCAAAATCTGTCCCAGCATCTCCTACCTGAGAGAGAGTTCTCTAAGGCCAGTCCTTTCTTAGGTGAGTCTGGGACTTGCACACTGAAATGTCTGCAGAGTTCAAATGACTGTGAAGTAGACCACAGGTAGGATGGATGATCTGACCATCCTTGCTCAGCTCCACTGGGTTGTTAGAATGCAATAAAAGCAGGCTCCCTAATGTTAGATTTTTTCCAACTTTCAAAAAGATGCTAAAATACCACTATCTTGTGAAACATCTCTATTTTTAAGGCATGCAGGAGGCTAATTTTTATGACCTTTTATCAGTCAGCCCGAGGCTCAGCTTATCTATTCTAAGGAATTGCTCAGCAGTTGAGTTCTTATATGGCAGCCATCCTTGCAATCCCAGGTCCAGTGCTGTCCCCTGTAGCTAACACCTGGCTTCAAAACCCAGAGAACAGAAATAGAACAGTACCACCCCCATCCCCCCCCCCAAGCAGCTCTTGGTCACTGAACCTGTTCATATCAGTCCAGCTTTGTGTGAAGGCAGCAGCTCGATGCTCTGTTTGACTGACATGCCTTGCCTATGAAACATGAAGTACAACTCTCACACACAGGCTCAGTGTCCACAAGGCCTCATCTCTCCATTTGTATAAGAAGGACCAGCTTCCCCTTTGGTCCCCTCTCCTTTGCCTTATGTCCCTGATGGCCAGCACTCTTGCCCTTTCTCTAAATGCAAGCCTCTTTAGTGGTATGGTTATGCTGCTAGCTTTGTGAATCAGCAAACTAGAGCAATGGTGGACTCACCCACCATCACTGGGAAACGAGGTGTGGTGTGTGTTGAAATCGTCCAGGTAACTAGAACTGGCTCACACTTCAATGATCAGCATTTTAAAGAGTAAACAGAAAGATCTCCAAATGTGTTACACACCCTCTTGTCTTCTTGATGTTAAAATTATTTCTTATCATTTTTTCCCCAGGATAGAAACAATAGGGCAGAGAGTGAGCATCATATTCTTCTTGCCTTGGCACCCCAATCCTCCACTTGCCCATTCCTAACACAAGCCACCGGCTCTGACATTGCCAGATCATATAAGATCCTGTAATAGGGCAGGTGCCAGCACACCATACCCTCCCTCACTTTTAAAAACTTAAATCGTGGTTATCATCCTCCAACAGGATACAAAGACCAGTCTCTCACATTCCATTGCATACAGTTTCATTTAATAAAGTAAGCAGTAAGTTCCCATCTTTTACTTTTTATGAAAGAATCTATATTTGTTCCGCTGCTGATTTTTGAGGAGACTTTCTGGCTTTCAGGATGTGCCCTTTAGCCATTTTAGTAGCCACTGCCACACCGCCTTCACAGGGTTTTCCAGGAGGAGTGTTCCTCCACCTCTGCTACCTGAGAGGACTAGAGGCTATAACGGAGAGCAGCTCTCACATAACCAAACTTGTTTTAATTTTTTTTTGTCAGTTGGTAAGGAAAAACTATTAATGGCATTCAAGTTTTGAAAGTATATTTTCATTGTATAGTGTGGCTTTTGTGAAGTGTCCCTCTTTGTATCTGCTCATCCATTTCTGACAGATTTTCACCTTGTCTCATATTCAGATTGTCCTATCTGTTTTCTTGCTTCTGGCTTTTCTTATAAATCTTTATCTATTCCCCTTTTAAAATATTCCATGTTTAGAACATGTTCAGATGTGCAGAAAGATCAAGCACAGGTAGAAAGAGTTCTCATGCCCTGTCTTCCATATATTCCTCAAAATCCTCTGACTATTTGCATCTTAAACTACTGTGACAGATTTGTCATGGTTGATGAACCATTATATGTCAACATTAAGTAAAGTTCTCATAGTAAGGTAGGCACAGTAAAGACTCACAGTAAGGTGTCCTCTGGTTCTGTGCATTTTTTCTGAGTTTGGATAAATATGTAACAACATGTTCTCATGACCATGTTTATACAGAATATTTTCACTACCCCAAAGGTCTGCCATACTCTACCATTTTGTCCCTCTCCCACGTATCCCCCCTGAATTCCTGGCAACCACGGATCTATGTACTGTCTCTGTACTTTTGCCTTTTCCAGAACATCATGTAGTTGGACTCATATAGCATGGAACCTTTCAAACTGGGTTCTTCCACTTTATGCTCCCCATTTTCATGGCTTCATGCCTTTTCCTGGCTTAACAGTGCATTTCTTTTTGGTGCTGAATAATATTCCTTTGTGAAGATGTACCATGATTTATTTAGGCATATACCTACTGAAGCACACTCTGGTTGTTTCCAAGGAGGAGCAATTATGAATAAAACTGCTATAAACATTCATGTGCTAGCAACATTCATGTGGATGTAAGTTTTCAGCTCATTTGGATTAAAAACCTAGGAGCATGTTTGCTGGATCGTGTAGTAAGGATCTATGTTAGCTTTCTAAGAAACTGCCAAGCTGTTTTCGGAAGTGGCTGCAGAATTTTGAATTCCAAACAACCACTGAGTGAGAGAGTCCCTGTTGCTTTCCTCTCGCCAGCACTTAGTGCTGTCAGTGTTTTGGATTTTAGTCCCGCTGATACAAGCACAGCAGCTTCTCATTGCTCTTCTTCATTTGCCTGAGAACACCTTATGTTTTCTTTATGTTTCTTTGTTACCTGTGACCTTAAGTTGTGTCTTAGTCACTGTTCTCTTGCTGTGAAGAGACATCATGACTGTAGCAACTCTTAAAGAAGGAGGGATTTAATGGGAGGTTGTCTTACAGTTTCAGAAGCTTAGCCTGTTATCATCATGATGAGAGAGCATGGTAGCAGGCATGGTGCTGAAGAAGTAGCTGAGAGCTGATCCACAGGCAGAGAGACACTGGGTCTGGTGTGGGCTTTTAAAACCTCGAAGCCCACACCCACAAACACACTTTCTCTAATAAGGCCACACCTCCTAATCTTCCTAATCTTTTCAAACAGTTCCACTCCCTGCTGATGAAGCATTTAAATATATGAGCCTATGGGAGCCATTCTTGTTCAAACACCACAATGTGGTAGAATCTGCTCAGATCTTTTCCCAACTTTAAATTTGGTTGTTTATTTTCCTATTATTTCATTTTAAGAATGACTTGTGTATTGAACACAAGCCCTTCATCCACTGTGTATGTTTTGCAAATATTTCGTTCCAGTAACTTTACTTTAACTCATTTGTGTTCAAATTGCAGTTTCTTTTTTTGTTTTGTTTTGTTTATGAATGAGATGTGTTGACATAGAAAACACAACTCTTACCTCAGGGAACTTGAGGCAGTTTATTCTGGATCCAAATATGAGGCAGTTTATTCATGGCCCAAGTACATAGATTTTGGTTGTCCTGGATTCCATGTTCTAACATGGTAATGGTCTTATGAAGCTTTTATAGGAAAAATTAGGACAGCCACAAATGATTCCACTTTTAAGATGTGTTGGTAGAAACATCAGACTTATAGAAAAGTGAGAAAACTGTCTGCTATAGGCCTCAGATGGTATTGGATGACATTTTGTCCTTTTGGGGTGGTGGGAGCTAAGGGCCTCTTCATATATTACAAAAGTATTTACCTAATCTTCACAAAGATGTTAGGTTGCACACAAAGGTGATCAGTAAGTGGCTATTTAGGGGGTTGAGATAACCCAAGATAATTTGACTAGGAACCTGGGACAACCCAGCTACTCCACAACCATTGCACTTGTACTCAATCAACGTTATGGAATGGCCAATGTAGACAAGGATTCTTTTCATAAACTTAAGTTAACATATGGAATGGCCTTTCCAATTTCGAGTGCTCTGTGCATTCTTCTTGCAAAACCTCTGCCTCCTTTTGCAATTTGCTGCTTCTGACGATAGGAGTTTCTGATACTAAAGCAATAGAATTTTCTGTAAGATTCTGGGAAGCTTGACTTACAAGCCAACTTCATGAAAATACTTTGTAGATCTTTTTTTTTTTTTAATTTTATTTTAAATCAGTATTCAGGAGCCATCATGATTTCCTGGTTCTTGGCTTTCTTTGGAATTCTCAGAGCATTCAGATACATTCTTAGTTAATAGGCTGTTTGATGGTGCTCATTGAAGCCCCTAGAAGAGTCAATGGCCCACAGGATACTACAGAAATAAACATAATTGCCATGAATACAAGAAATGTGTTCTCTCCATCCCTGAAGTGGCAATATTAATTTATATTTGTGTGAACTTCAAGCACTGGTTGTACAGTGGTGTTTTTACATGGGACTCAGTTCAATCTCCCTGTTTCAGTGCACCGGTGTTGTGTGTGTGTGTGCTGCCTCTGGAACTGAAGTTTCCTGATCTGGTGGGGTGACAGCACAGTGACCTCCCATAGATGGCAGTACACACACTTTCTAGCACTTTCCTTCTTCGTTCAGAACAGTCAGTCTCCTTCAGGGAAAGAAAATGAATGCAGAGACGATGGAGCAATAATTAGCAAACAGACTCTAGTCATTTGAAAAATTGGCAAGAAGCCTTATTAAAGGAGGTAATAATAGTCATATTTTGCACTTGTAACAGGGCCTTTTATCTCTAGGCTTCCAAGAGCCTGTCTGAGTCATGCAGAGAAAAAAAAAAAAAAAGAAAGAAAGAGGAAAAAAAAAAACCTGAACAGGGTCAGAAGTCATTGTTGGCTCTCTTTGACATTCTGTGTAGGGTTCTTTCATTTCAAAGTGAAGGTGTCATTGTCTTCCTTGCATTTAAATACCTGGAATTTACCATAGGGTAGAGAAAAAAGGTGAGGCTGTGAGGTGCTTCTGGGATGATAGGGAAATCATGCTTTCCTCAAAGTTGTCTTCATGTAAAAATAATAAGAGAGCTTTGAATACTTGGCCTCCGATAAACACTGGAAGGCATTGTTTTCCACTGTGTGCAAGGCAAGATGAGGAACATTTTAACATCCTCTCTCATGGATCAAGTGTAATTGTTTGCACAGCCTCATATTGATTCTTATGAGGCTGGAATAAATACTACTGCAGATAGCAGTCCTGTGAATTTGTGAACTCCCTGTCATTCACTCTTTATCTCTGCCAGTGGAGTCAGCCGAAGAAAACCACTCTGAACATGGACACACTGCAAATGCCTTAGACCTACAAGACATGGCTGTTCCTGTACCACGTTAAATCTGCATCTCCAGTTTCTCGCAGAAGCACGCCAGATCTATTGAAATCTTGGAACATTAAAATTCTCCTTCATTGTTGTCAAGGTTCAGGGACTTGACAAGCTGAAGACAGACACCCCGACTACTTTAGGGAAGGGAGAATTGGAAATAGAATGACTTTCTCTACCACATGAAAATTCAACTGGGGCTTGAAAACTCGAACATTTTATAATAACTACTTTTTCTTTGGGTATGTTACTCTTACTCTGGGGTAAGTTCATTAGCCTTTCTAAACATCAGTTTCCTCCCTCTAAGAATTCCTAACCAGCCCCTGCCAAGCTGCCTTAAGGATTAAATGGATGGAGTAGATTTTGCATGACACATATTGTTCAATAGGTATGTAACAACTACTAGTCATTTAAATACACACGGGAAGGGGGTGGGTTCTTTTGGATTCATCTGGGTCTCAGAAATTCGGGGTAATTGGTTCAAATCCTTAAAAACTGAACCCATCATTTACCCTTGGTGCTTGTAAAACTATACTTACTTCCTTATGATTTAACCTAATTCCTCCATATCCCCTTTAAGAGTCCCAGATTAGCTAAGCACCAGCTTGCTAGTGCATAGACCTCAGCTCCTGAGTTACACTTCCACATTATAGCACCCCAACCAGTCATGATAACATTATGAATCTGGAGACTTGATCGAAGGCCCCCAAATGATGAGAAATGAGGTCTCACAACTCAGAGCCTTTGATCTTAGTTGCTTTCTCAGCTGCCTCACTGTCTTCCAGAGGTGTCCGCTACAATGCAGACCTTACCACCCAGGCAATAATGGCTCTGGGAAGAGGGATCCAGGCCTCCCACCCTCTCCAATTTGTGCTTGGATGCAAATCAGCTTGATCTGATCAACAAACCTGTTTTTGACCTTCAGAAATTTTAGAATATGCCACTTTCTTATCCCATTTTAAAAATTAATTTACCACAAAAAGTCAACATTCCTAAAGATGTCTCCATTTCCTTTGTTCTATAGGACAAGCTACTCTTCCTTGTGTATATTGTGTGTGTATGAACACACAATTAAATATAGTAACCTGTGCTACGTGAACTAACTAGTCATGCTGCCTAGTGTTTTGTCATCTTGGCACAAGCTAGAGTCATCTGAGAGAAGAGAGCGTCAATTAAGAAAATGCCTTCATAAGATGGACCTGTAGGCAAGCCTGTGAGGGCATTTTCTTAGTTAATGGCTGATGCAGGAGGTGCCAGTCCATTGTAGGTGGTGCCATCTCTGGGCAGATGGTCCTGAACTGTATAAGAAAGCAGGCTGAGCAATCCATGAGGAGAAAGCCAGTAATCAGCACTCCTCCATGGCCACTGCTTCAGTTCCTGCCTCCAGGTTCCTACCCTGATTTTCTCTCAGTGACTGACAGACTATTACCTGGAAGTGAAAGACTAAATAAACACTTTCTTTCACAAGTTGCTTTTGGTTACTACATTTTATCACAGCAATAGAAACCCTAACTAACACACAGGCTATTCTTCCAAGGTTTGTCTTGAACTTTCTCTTAGAATGTTAGTCTATTTATGTATAAAGTTTTGCTGTTCACTGCATTCCTTCTTGTCTGAACTTTGGTTTTAGTTTTAGTTTTTACCCAGAATGTAATTCCTCTTTCTCTGGTGACCCAAAATGGTCACTGTGTGTAAGTGCCATGGTACTTTGTCCTCTGGGATGTTGATGGAGGTGTTTGGGACAGTGAACCCCTGCCCTCCACGAGTGCACTCTTGAGCGTCTGGAGTGATTGTACTTTGTTCTTTTCCCACTTGTCACCTGCCTCTTGTCATCAGGCTTGTTGTGTGCTTTTTCCAGGAGCAATCCCCTCCCCTGTCCTTTTCCATTTGCAACTTCCAGTCTGACTAGAGGACACAGGCAAACATGGGTGATTTGGCAGCCAAAGCCACTCCCGTGGATGATCGTGTAAGGACACCATGAGTAAAGCAAGTGATGTGGCAACTATCTTCTAAGAACATTCCGATGCACAATGGTCCTTTTGCAAGGAGCCTCCTGGTTTGTGGATGTTTTAGATTATTTAAATCCTGGAAAGTTTTATTAGAGAAATAATATATTGGTACATCATTTTTCCATTGGCCTCAGTCAAAACTCCAGAGCAACTTCATCCTGGGATTCACATAAATGGCATATACCAGAGAGCAACTGCTCTGACTGGTATGGATAATGGTCATATGATACACACACACACACACACACACACACATACACAGAGAGAGAGAGAGAGAGAGAGAGGGAAGTGTGGTGGTAAACTTACATTTATTACATTTATTCATTTATTTGGGGAGTAGGCCAATATGTCACAGTAATCACATAGAAGTCAGAGGACAACTTATGAGAATTGGTTCTCTCCTTCCATCACGTGGTTCCCGGATATCAAAATGAGGTCGTCAGGCTTTGCGGCAAGCACCTTCACCCCTGAGCTATCTCATTGGCCTCAAATAACAGGAAGTTTCTAATGATGATCTGAAGACAATGTATCACCTATAAAGGGCAGAATGATTCATGTAACAAAATAGAATATCATCAATAAATTCCAAAACATTTCAGATGACCACAGAAATTTCATTTCAGACCATAATGTTTAATTCTAAGGAAAAGATACTTCATTTGCCTTTTTCTGTCTGTCCCTTCCTTCTATCTCTCCTTCCTTTCTCTGGCTTTTGTTGTTGTTTTTTTTTTTTTTCTAAATTGTTGTTTTGATACCAGGAACAGGATATTTTTCCACATCCCATGCTAATCTGGAATTCATTATGAAGCCCAAGTCATCCTCAAATTCATGACAATTCTCCTGCTTCTGCCTCCTGAGTTCTAGGATTATAGGAATGAGCCACTACACCTAGTTTACCTTTCCTTCTACACCAACCAGTAATTCTCTTTTACATTGATAACAACCAAAACATAAAAATATGAAAATATTTCACATTTAGTCTGAGAAAAACTATTAATGAATGCTAGCAGAAAGGATTTTTTTTTCTATTCTAACTTTGAGGATAATTATGCTAATTTGACCAAAAAAGTGTTTAATCTCTAGCAAGATTCACCCAGAGTGAACGTATTTCTCGGGAGTTTCACATTATTAACCCTTGAAAATGGATCCCTTCCTGTACTTTCAGAGATGCCACTGATTTCTCTCTCACAGAGAGAGAGGTTCCAGAGGCAAGGACAAGTACAAATGGATGTGCATCTGGACCAGTGCACAGATCCTCTTTGGCTGGTGAGTTGTGATGGGGAGGTGGGTTAGGTGAGGAGTTCATGAGTCCATGCCAGATGTACGTTAGTGGTAGAAAGATCCTTCCTATGAGTCACACGTGCCATGTCTGTACTGTCCTTCAAGCACAGTGCCCTGGCATGTTACATAGACACCTAACTACCTGTCAAAACCGTGCCTGAGGCAACTGACCCAACCTCTCTTTGCCTTAATTTGATTCACTAATAAAATAGTTACAGAAGCCTGGGGAGGCAGCTCAGCAAAGGATTGCTTGCAAGGACAAGATCTCAAGCTCAATCCCCAACACCCTGCCCAAGCAATGCAAGATGTGGTGCCATACACTTATAATCCCAGTGCTAGGACCTGGGACAGCAGAGACAGGAGCATCCCTGGGGCTTGCCAGCCAGTTAACCTCATCTCGTCGGTGAGCTCTTGGCCAATGGGAGACCTCAAAGGAGGTGTAGCAGCTTGAGTTTCTAAGGATGATATCAAAAGTTGACCACCAGCCTCCATACACATGTATGTACAAGAGCATCCTCACCTACAAACACATATGCATTCATACCCCACACACCAATACTACCACAGAGAAAAGTGGTGGTGGGGGGCATGTAAAAATTAGAATCCAGGGTTTGCTGAAGGATTATGTCTATGATAGTGAAAATGATAGATGTTGTCCTTATAACAGAGCCTAAAATGCAATGTCGCTATTTCTATGGGTTTTGTTGTCTTTATACCATGGATTTATGTACCCAAGGATGAAACAATGTAGCCTCTCATGAGCTTGAGTTCCTGAGTCATCCCATATGGTCATAGAATCTACTCTATCATATCCTAACAATGTGACTTTAGACAAGTTGCCTAACTACTCGGCTCCCCTCTTCATCCAGATAAAGGGTTAGTGATAATGTTTTCTGTATAGAGTTGTTATGAATATGAAATGCATGTAAAGAGCCCACAGGATGCCTGCCACATAGAAATCGCTCAAGAAACATTAGCCTAGGAGATGTAGAGAAGAAGAGGATGCTAAAGATGCGATAGTAGTCCTGTGTATGGAGACATTTTTAAATCCCCACATTTCCCCTGGGAAGAGAGGGAGCTGGCCATTGTTTTCAGAGCCCAGAGTATGTAGGTCTTTCCTTGTTAATGGAGCACAGAGAGAACCGCTGAAAGCAAGTAAGAGTGGGATCTTCTCCCAAACCTCCCAGGTATCCGTGTTTAGATACCTAGAAGAGGAATTCCTGGGCTTTCTACCACACCCTGAGATAAGCTGTACAGCTCCTCAACCTGGGAGGTAAGTACAGAACCCTGCTATGGGACCTCAGCTCAGAGGGTGCTCTGTTGTATTTTACAGGGTATTCCTTTAGTCCTCAGCCCCATTTCCCTGAAGTCTGGAGATGGGACTACAACGGCTTTTGCTCTGCTACCCTGTTCATTGTGGAACCTCTCTCTCCTCCTTACCTCCTTCTCTCTCTCCCTCCCTTCCTCCCTCCCTCTGACCTTGGAAAACTACCATTCTTTGGCAGGAAATTCAAACCTCACTCTAGAAGGCCTGTCTTCTGCAGCCACAGCAGTACCTGTGTATTATGGGGGAGCTTTGGCATTTAGTTCGAAATGGGACAGGTATTTTTCACTTAGCTGAGACTTATACTTGCCTAAAATTAGTCACATGGTTCCCAGGCCACGTTTTTTAGATCATCTAAGCATCTGCACAGAAGAACAGGCCATTGATACGATTTGAAACTGAAGGTCTCTGCTCTTTCCTCTGCCCAGCACTGGCTGCAAGAGGTCCGGAAGTAGCTATTTAGATATGTCTTTCGCACACTGCACTGGGGTCCCCTTGAGGGTTTACTTATCTTTGACGCTTGCTTGGTGGGCATGGATGTAATCCAGCACAGCAGTGGGAATGATGCAAAGTGAGATTAACCCCAAACTGGGCAGCCATCACCCATCTGGC
>CAJQZJ010032856.1:506080-556290 GCA_907164525.1 Lophiomys imhausi
TGCAAAGTGAGATTAACCCCAAACTGGGCAGCCATCACCCATCTGGCCAGCACAGCCCTGTGAGTCAGCTGCTTTGCACATCTCCAAGCCACCACCACACACGTGACGTCCTAACCCTTGCCTCCTTCCAAGTGTCTGTCCATCCTTGGTCCACGCTGCCCTCCCTCGCGGTCCCTTTAATTCCACTCCTGCTCTAGTGACCCGCTCCAGTTCATCAGCCTTGTCTTTAAAAGGCTGCTGGCAGAATTCATTTCTCTCACCCTTCCTCCCGGTTGCTTCCCTTGTGCCTGTTGGTCACCTTGTTCAGTAAGCTGACCATCATTTACACTGGCCACCCCAGCTCTGCCCCGCGCCTCCCGTCAGACACTACATCCTATTGATTATTCCAACTAAATATCGAACCACGACAGCATGCGTTCAGACAGAATATGGTAAAAGAATATAAATGAACAAACTCGTCGTTTTATATTCATTCCCGTTACTCTGTTACTTATGCCTTGAACTAGGGCTTTGTTTTCATTTTTCATTTCAAATGTACAGAAAGTTAAAGAAAACTATGACGGACACTCATACCAGCCCCCAGATTCATCAACTGTTAACAAGCCTAAGTTGCTTCTTTCTTTCAAAATGTATGTGAGCACACATGTGGACACACTTTTAAAATGTTGTGACCCATTTTAAGGCAAACATGGACATTGTGACACTCTGTCTTTTAATACAATCTATGAAAATCTTTCATAGATAATGAAATCCTAAAGAGAAAAATTTTTGCCACAGCTCTCTTTAGAATAAGCTACCTTAGACTTGATATATATATGGGTTGGCTTTAGGGAGCTCATGAAGTCATTCACAAAACTTTCAACATATGAGCAATTTTCTTGAGGTCTGGGATGCCTATGGGTCTTCTTCAGAGTTTCATGCCCCCCAAACCAATATGCACTCCCTTCAGGGTCACTCTGTTTACCCCAAGTAGGGTAGCTATGTGATAAAGTTTGAGTTTTCAGCTGCATCAGGCTGATGAAAATTCAGAAGCTTTTGAGATCATTCAATGGCTTCCTACTAGCTACCAGAGAGGGTTACTACTCCTTAGGAACCTTTGTGACCATGGCTCCAGCCAGTCTCTCTTCCACAATTGGTGGTCCCCTAGACCCCATGCCTGGTTACGTTCTCACTTTGAGCTTCAGAGACCCTGCCCTCCACACTCCTTATCCCTCACCTGTGAGCAGCTTCTACTTTTTCTGCAAGCCCCACATGTGGTGAGAAATCTTCCCAACCCTCCCTGCAGCTCTTTCTGCCTCTACAGTGAACATTCTTTTATGATATCACTTACTGAATTGACTGCTTATTTGTTTACACAACTTCCTTCTCTGTGATGTTGAGAAGCTCTCAACATACAAATTACTAGATAAACACATGACAGAAAAAGATCTCACATCCCACCTAGTCACCTGAGCCCTCCATGGCCCCTCCTGATTCTGTTCCCTGAAGGAGTCTTTCCACATCTCAGATACCTGACTTTACTTCCCCCAAAGACTTTTTGTTCTGGAGTATCGACTCACCTGCAATTCCAGCACTCAGGAGATGGAGGTAGGATGTGCCATCACCATGATCTGAGACTGAACTAGGCTTCTGAATGAATTCCAGGTCATTCTAGGCTAGAGTGAGACTCTGTCTTGAACAAACAAACTCAGAAAATGAAACAAACAACCCCCCCCACACACACACACACTTAATGTCCCTCACCAAATGACACACTGAGGTCCTCTAGTTTTCATAGATAGGCCTACTGGCACATCCTTACTCCATCTTTTGTCTATCCAAATGTGACCACTTGAATAGACAGCCCCTATATCCATGCATGAGGAAGATTCCACACTACTAAGTAACAGCCCAAGAAATGGACATAGAAAGGCACAAAAGGGGATCACTTTGAAAGTCTAATGGAGAAAGTCCTAAGGCATACTCCAGACACTATTGCTATTTGGAATAGAATGCTGTGACAGGGCCAACTGAGTTATAGAAGCTATCACGGGACACGTGACCTTGAACTGGGAGGTAAGCAGAGGGCACAAGCTCAAGACTGCGTTCTTTGATTTTCCAGGTGACTTCAATGTACCTTTCCAACATTGGCACAAACACTGCTAATCTAGAAATCGGATCCCGACTTGCAAGAAGGCAAGCAGCTGGCCCTTTGGCTGGTGGCCAGGTCTTCAGACCAAGTAGAAACTTGCATTGGGTTTAAAGCAATTGCCAAGTTAAACAGAGCAGCCAGGTTGAGGTTGGCGCTCATTCTGTCTTGGGTCCCTTTGAATGTAGGAGGAAGCTTTCTCCCGGGTGGGACGGGGCCGGAGGTGGAGTTGGCGGCTCAGATTCAGAGGAGATGGGCTGCAACTTCCTGCAGAGCCTGCAGTTCTCCAGAGAGCACCTCCCCCTTCCCAGTCCTAGCTTGCTTGTGTTGGGGAGCTGCAAGGCTGCTGAGCTGTTGGTTAATGTCAAGGCTGACCTCAGCTGGCAGCGTCCTTCTCCTATTTCCCTGGTGAGTTGGCCCCAGTGGGATGTTGGCCCATCTGCTTTCAGAAATGTGTCTGTCCCCCCGCACCCCACCCCCTCGACGCGCTCACACATCACTATCTCCTTGCTCAGCAGCGGGATTGCTGAGGTCACGTTGAGCGATGTCTCCGCACAGATTCAATCCCCCGTGCTCCAATCAGAATGTATTACCAGGCAGGGCGCGTCAGCAAGGCGATTTGGCTTCAACAATAAATCTTCTTGCTTTCATGAGTTTAAATCAGACTTTAAAACATCGCCCTTAATGTTCTTTTAATGCAGTTTTCTTCTGAATGAGTTCCCTTTAGGTCCGGTCCTTGTCATTAATACACTCTCTTGGCAAAGGAAAGAGGGCTTCTTCGAAGAAAATCCTGCCAGTTTAGGAAACCAGTTGAATTGCCTTGGTGATGCCAGGAGCCTCTTTTGCATTTTATAAGGACACTTGAGAAAACAAAACTCTCTGACTGTAAATTTAATTTTCTCTTGACAGCTTCAGTGTCTGTGCAACCCCAGTCGTTATCCATTACTCCTCTCTTCTGTAATTAAAAATCAAGGGGTGGGGGAATGTACAGGATTAACAACTTCTAATTTTCATTGATGAACTCTAAGAGCTTATCAATAATGGGATCAGAAAAGCCGCTTCCGCTAAACTTTATTTTTCTAGGTCGGCTGATTTTAATGGAGGATCAAGCTCAGGGTGAAAAATATTCTGGCTTTTAAAAGAGTCCCAGTGCTAAAGTTAGGGAGAAGGGCGGGGCAGACCACCGGAGCCTGTGGCAGGAGGGAACTGAGAAACAGGCTGGCCTTGCCAGTTTCACAGACTCAGCATTTGGGCTTGGGGAGCTGATTCCAGGGGAAGATTAAAAGGCTGTCATTCACACACATGTTCCTCTGCTGTGGATAGCTTCTGTAAGAAAGGGACTTGCACGTGTCTGCTTAGGCAGAAGAAGGATATTTCCAATTAAAAGAATATTGGTGGTAATTCCTTTTGAGTTATACATTTGTAGATAACACTATATCATGGGATGAGGACATCCATCCTGTTTATTACCCACAGGGATGTAGTTGAGGATGGGTTTCTCAGAGGCGTGCTGAGCTGGTCGATCGTATCTGGCTGCATCATCTCAAACGCTGTGACACACATTCTCCCAGAAATGGTGGCAGGCATGTGACAGAAATGATTATTAACATGCACAGATTCCATGAAATCTCCCAACAACCGGGAGAGAGATGACTCAAGATTTTCTTTTCAAATGTAAAGTGTAGATATTGTGAAGCCTTGTAGCATGATCTTGAGGTTCTCCGGTGGGAGACCGGCCTCTGCCATGTGTAACAGGGGCTGGGCTTCTGAGGTTCAGGCAGAAATTGGGTGACCTGGCTCCATCGTTTTCTTGCTTAGAGCTGGAAAATTCAAAGCATCTCTAGAGACTCAAAATGCACAGGACAGAAGAAAAAGCCAGGGGCCCAGGATTCCATCAGAACAATGTCAACTTGATTGTCGTCACCAGGAGATTTTTTTTTAAAGCAAGCCTAGAAAATCTCAGACTGCTGGGGTGGTGCTTTCTATGAGGTCCCCTTTTCTGGGTATCCTGCTATCCTCAGCAGCTGATTTACCTTCCTGTCAAGACAGGCTTTCCTGTCACAAGGTCCAGATGTTGAAGGTATCTGCAATAGTAAGACCTATGGAGGTGATATGTAAGTAGGGTGAGGATGTGGACTAGCCTTTGGTCCAGCTTGATGGCCTGCCCAATCTCTTATTATCTGTGTGACACTGGGCATGACAGTACCTTAGCACTCTTTTCTGCAAGATGAAAATTACTTGAGTTCCATCTCATGGGGGCTATTATGAGCTTTAAAAGAATAAATAGGACGTATGGCATATGGAACAGTGGCCACAATATAGGAAAAATCCAATCCGCCTGCCTCAAGTCTTTCAAGTACTGAAATCACAGCTTCTGTGTCCACATCCTGATCCAACTAATGATTTTTATTCAGTGTGTCTATTATTTCCTGGACACTGATGACTAGAGCAATAAATTGTTACAATGTGAACATATATAAGAACCTGTACATTTAAACATAGGCAAATTATAACACACTCTGACCCTTAAAGGATAGGGAGAATGTCACGGGCCTTCCAGGTGTAGAGGATTGTGGAGACTCACCTTGATGCAGGAGAAAAGATGAGGCTGGAATGGCTGGTAAGAGCATAGGGCTTCATATGATGGTTGTTAAGTTTGGACTTTGTCCCAGAGAGAAGAGAAAGTGGTTGTGACTGAGTTTGAGAACTGGGGTGCTGTAACAGAGCTCTCATTGGGATGTCATTGTCCATAAAGAGATGATAGGAATGATGGTCATGGAGCGAGTGAGAAACAGATGAAATCAAGACATCTTTGAAAGACAAGATGCTGAGAGTCCTCTAAGCTGAGTAACAATGGATACTGTATCAGCAACCAGCCCATGCGTATAGGAATTGAAGTAAGGAGGACAATCCTTAAGTGATGGCAAAGGACTCACCAATTCAGTTTGAATGACTCTAGTTGAAGAGCCAGCAGAGAGAGGCAGTCACTGAACGTCAACAAGGCCTTTAGAGCACCCGACTGATTCAGCTCTTAGAGTCCTGGACTTGAACTGTATGCATCTTCATGCAACTGTTCACCACGCTTTGATTTTTGCCTGGATTTCTCCTACAGCCCTCTCTGGCGACCCTTCGTCCCTTTCTGCTTCCCTTCCTCCTGCATTTCAGCCGCTCTTGTTTGAGTGCTTAATACACATTCTGGAAGCAAAGAGTTTGATAAATCAAAACAGACAATGAGAGGCATCTACACTGGTAGAAGGAGGCAGTCAACAAAACAAAAAGGAAGCCGCCCAGTGTATAAGATGGCGGTAAGTACATGGGCTAAAAAGTCAAGTAGGATACGGAGGCAAGGAATGCTTACAAGGAGAAGAGCCGAGTGTCAATGACTATGGGGTGATGGTCAGAGAGACCATCACCAGGTGCAAAGATGGAAATCAGTAAGCAGGAGCATTGCAGTAAAGATTTGGATGAGTGACAGAAGGAAGTGTCATGGGGAAACAACCTTAGCGAAGGGAATTGTGAAGACAAATGCTGTGGGAAGGGAAGAGTCATATTGTCCATGCAAAGCACCTGGAGTCTGTAGACTATCGCCTGTGGCTGCAGAATCTGCCACTTAACCCAGAATATATAACACAATTTAAAATTATCATTATGCTGAGTATTTTTCTCCACCTTGGGTTCCTCATCCTTCTGCATTCAAGCAATTTGTCCCAGTCTGTGCTAATTCTGAGTTCCCAGTTTTTTCCCAAATTGCAGGCTTATAATCCTACCTACTGTGCAGCTGAGGATGGGAGGATTCCAAGTTCAAGGTCTTTGGGTATCTTTGGGTGAGCTCAAGGCCAGTATAGGCAGTTTAACAAGACCCTTGATGGGGTGATGTTATGCATTCTAAATGTTAATTAATCTGCTCCCAAAAGCCTGCTTGCTGTACATCAGGTAATGCTGTGTTACCTTGATTGTCTCTGATTGTTTAAATAAATGCTGAGGCCTGACATTGGGCAAAGACAGAGGTAGGCGGGACGAAAGTGCTCACACTTCTGAAGCAGAGAGCATCTTGGGTAGAAGAAGCCTCCAATAGATGAAGTAGAAAGAACTCACAAGAGAAGAAGAAAGAGAAGAAGCCTCGAGTAGAAGAGAGTAAGAAGCTAGGTGTGGGAAGAAGGAAACACATGATGGGGTAGATGAAAGAAGATCACGCCATGTGGCTTGGAGCATAGGCATAGCATGGAAAATAACAGTCCAGGGGACACACACACACACAAACACATACACACACACACACACACACACACACACACACACACACACACACACACACACATATATAGTCATATTTGGGGAATAGAATTAAGGGCTAGCTTAAATGGGCTAAGATTGCACAATCCAGGCCAAGGCTTGATAAAATCCATGCCCATGTCTCTGTGTGCTCATGTATAATGGCAGGTTAAGGATTAACAACTGCCATCAATTAACTGATACTTTAAAACTGGTAAGTAATTTTATTAATTAGTCATTTCCTACAGAGCCTATCTAAAAATAAAGACTGAAGATGCATCTTGGTGACAGCGTGTGTGCCTGGCAAGTGCAATGCCCTGAGTTCAATCCACAGAAATACAATTTTAAAAATCAAAAGAATTGCCAGTAGCTCTCAGAAGAATGCAAGACACCATTAACCTCTTGCATTGGGTACCCCTATTTTGAGCTGAATTTTCAGTCTGGGAGCCAGATTTGGAGTGAGGGGGAAAAGGCTAGACAATAAGGTCAAGCATGGTTTCCAGGATAAACAAGACAACTCCAGTTTCAAGGAGAAGGGAAGCTGTTCCAGACTTTAACTATGGAGATCCTCCTGGAAGAGGCTGTGTCCTGTAGACACAGCCAGGTAAGAATCAAGTAGTAGCAATTTTAATACCAAATGTTTCCTAACTCAATTCAGAATAGGTCTGGAAACAGGAAACTTAGATAACCAAGGTTATGGCTTTAAACAGCATTAGGGAAGACTCAGCTGTAAGCTGCTGGGAACCCAAGCTTTTGGCACAAGGAGTCATGAAAAAGCATGCAACTCAGAAGAGACTTGCTTCCAGCCAAATTCAGTCAGGTTTATCTCAGTGGTGAGTCAGAGAGTTACCAGTCTGACATTCTTAGAACTCTGCCTAAGGATAAGTCCAGGCCAGTGCCCACCCTAAATCATAGCAAATGGCTCAGTTTGAGATTTTGGTGCTGGCTACAGTCTAGACAACCTCTAGAATTTGGTTGTTGGTTTCAATCGTTTGCTGTTTCCCACAACCATATCTATGCCATGCCTTGTCACAGAAGAGACTTCCCAACCTTTTGACTTGGACTGAGCAATATTCTTTGGTGTACAATAAATATGTGAGTATAATCATGTCCCAATGCCAGCATTTTATAAGGCTATAAATCTCTTTGACCCTGCCCTTCTAAGCTTTGTCAGTTAATTTACTGGTCCCAGAAGATAAATGGAGATACCCCAATCAGTGCAGCCTGGAGCCAAGCTGCCAGCCAAGCCCAGGCTAGACCAGCCCAACCAGAGATAGCCCCCGCTTTAGGAGCAGTGATGAACGACATCTGGTTTCAATGTAAAGACAAAGACCAAACAACTTTCAGGCCTGCCTCAAGGTGCCTAGCTCAGTGCTCTGCTCTCACAGCCTTAAAACTAATTTGCTAAAGCCGGGCGGTGGTGGCGCACGCCTTTAATCCCAGCACTTGGGAGGCAGAGGCAGGCGGATCTTTGTGAGTTCGAGGCCAGCCTGGTCTACAAAGCGAGTCCAGGACAGCCAGAGATATTCAGAGAAACCCTGTCTCGAAAAACCAAAAAAAAAAAAAAAAAAAAAAAACTAATTTGCTAGTTTCATTTGAGATGTTCCCCAGAAATCTACCACCTATCTGGGTTCCTTATGGCAAGAAACCTAGATGTCTCTGTGCAGCTGACAGAAAGTGAAAAAGCGACAGGACTGTTTCCGTAGACACCAGGGGCAATGACTGAGCTCGCTGTGTGTGCCTGCCAGTTGCTTCCGTCACAGTGTCTGAAGGAGAACACTGAAGGTCTACAGTAGTTTGGGACTCACAAAAAATAATTCATTATGCATAATGGTGATGTTGGCAGTGCGTGCCAAATGGTTAAATCTAATGTAGCATACAGTTTCATTAAGGCACAACAAAATTAATCTATCCCTTCCCACCAGGAGGTTTAAACAAAAGCAATGGGGAAGGAGCTGCATGTAAAAAGCAGCAATTCATTAATGAAATGAAGACATGTAAAATAATTAGGCTTATAACAAGAGATCAGAGAACTAAATTAACCCTTCTGTTTACTTTGCACAGGATGCAATGGAGAACTTTGGCAAATGTTAAGTTATTATGGAAATGTCACTTCAAAGGATTAGCATGGTGGCCTCCCATGAAAGGAGTGACCTGGATTGATCCCCAGCCTAATAATTTTGCTTGACAATAGTTGAGGCAATATCTGCCAGGCATTTCCTGTGAGCCTGGGAGGCAAGAAAGAATGCAGGTATGGCTGTGGGAAAGAAACTGCAAATGAAACAGTTAATTCAGAAGAAGTCAGACTTGGATGTTGACATGCGGTATGCTAACTTGGCTAATTAATAATATTGAAGCGGACAGACTAATCTAAATCAATGGTGGGCTAAAGCTCTTGTTTGCCTGTTTAGTAATGATAAGCCAAGGGGGACAACTGAGCTTCCATTCTTAATAACTCCCAAGTCCTCATCTTCAAGGAGGATTGGAGAGGACAGGGCCCTGACCACTCGGTGGGAACAGAAGTGTAACTCAGGACAAAAGGGACTGGGAAATAGGAAGTGTTCTTCTTGGCAGGCACCCTCCCAGTCAAGGGTGTGATGCTTTGGGTCTTGGATCTTATCTTTTGCATCTCAGTTTCTCACTTTAGGGGCTGAAATACAGGTTTCCAAGTACAGGTTTTCATGGTTGTTTCAGAGATAAGCTCCAGTCTATGCTCTAAATAGGTTCACAGTGCAAATCTGGACACTGTGTTCTGTCACCGAGGCTGGGAACTGACCCAAAGGTTCAGAAGGGAATGAGTGACTGTGATAAGGGTCGTGCACATCTCTCCTGGGGTGAGCTAGTAAGGACAGTGCCCAGGGCCTGGTGGCAGTGACTACTATGAAAGAAGAAGAAAATGACCTGCCTCTCTGACCCACAAGGGAATCTTTCCATGGAAGTGGGAAACAATAAGGGACTGACATCCCAGGGGCAGCCAAAAAGGACAACTTAGGCTGAACTAGGGCCTGCAACTCATGGACACCCCTACATATCACACTGAAGGTCATACATGTTCCTGTGTTTTGCACAGCGTAACACTGTCTCTCTTTTAGCTTGCCTTATGCTGGTAAGAACAACCAAACAAAACAAACCATCAACAATGACATAAAAAAGCACCAGTGGTTAATTTATCCTGCTCATTGACCTGAGGATCAGGGAGCTACACAAAATCCTGTGGGATTCAAGATTAACATTTGTTGTTTGTTTGTTTGTTTGTTTTAAGAGATGAGGTCTCCCTGTTTAGCCCTGGCTAGCCTTAAACTCCACAATTCTTGTCTCCACCTCCCATGTGCTGGCATTACAGACATGCATCACCACACCTGACCAAAACTAGCATTTCTCTGGCTTATAGTTTGTGATGTCTTTCCTAACATTATCTTGTTTCATCATGTGATGGTAATAATATGTTCCATTTTATAAATCAGTAAGCCAGAGCATATGGGTTAAGGAGTTAGCCTAAAATCATTTTTTAAAACTTAAATAAAAAGTGTGTGTGTGTGTGTGTGTGTGTGTGTGTGTGTGTGTGTGTGTATACAAGTGTATGCACAGCACAACACACACGTAGAAGTCAGAGGGAAACTTTCAGGAGTTGGTTCTCTTCTTCCCCCATGTTGAGACGGGGGCTCCTGTTTGTGTAGAGCTTCTGGGGCATTCTCCCATCATTGCCTCCTGCCTCCCTGCTGGAGTGCTAAGATGACAGAAAAGAAGATGTTGATGTGCACCACATCTGGATTGTTTATGTAGGTGTTGGATTCAAACTCAGGTTTTCAGCATTGTGGGTGAGATGGCTCAGCAGATAAAACTCAACAATGCTGAAAATCATCTTAAAGATGACCATGATTTTTGAAGTTTTTTTTTAGATGCCCAAATCATTACCTGTGGCTCTTTTCCAAAGTATCTGGAAAGCAGAACATGTGAAATTATGATGAAAGAGGAAAGACTCAAAATCATTTTCCTCAAAACAATTCTTATTACCTCTCCAAGCTCCCTGAGGAGTCCGAGGCCAGGAGCACGTATCCATACTACCCCATCACCCTGTTCTAGTCCCATACCATTGCCTGGGATAGGAAAGTACAGGAGGCAAGACAGAAAGGAAAGTAGGTGATAATACAAGTAGGCAAATTCACAGGGTAGCTGGAAGAGGTCTTCATGGCCTAGTTTCCTAAAGAGAGCCAAGTGAACAGTAACCATAATTTCCAAACTGCAATGTGGGGCAATTGCTTCAGCATGAGTAGAAGTCCTGAAGGAAGAATATTTGAAACTGTGGAGTTTCTGTAGACATGAGGCAATCTCATTGGAGTAAGTTCTATCAGTGTGAGGTCCATCGATGCAAGAAAACTCTCAGCATCTGTCACACCAGCACAGAGCCTTCCCTCAAAAGCTCAAGCAAGCCCCAGTGAAAAGAGGCAAGCGAGAGGAGGAGAGAGACATCAGTTTTCTTCTGTTCAGTCTTTTCTCCAGCTCCTGCAGGAGTTGCTTCTCTAATCACCCACTTGTTCATTAAGTGCTGGTCTGGGTCTCACCACGTCCTGGCATTACACAGACCACTTCTTTCCTGCATCTTATTTGATCATCACAGTAACCTATAAGGAAGCCACTGTTTGCTCTGGTTTAAAAATGAGAAAATTGAACTCCCATAAACCTGAATGACTCTCCCCTCCACCAAGTGAATCCTACCCCTGGTGTCCAAGCCACCTCATGAAGCCAGGGTTGCTTTGTGCCCTCCATTACTTCTGCCACTTTTCCTGCCTGTTATTTACCCTCCAATCTTGCTAGAATTTTCCATGATTGTCCTCAAGAGAGAAGGCATTTCCTCCATTATCCATATATTCCAACTGAGGTCCCAGGATCATTCTGGAATAAATGAGAACTTAGAACCCCTTAGACTGTAGCAATCATTATTAATTGTTAGTAATCCACTTTGCTTGCTGAGCCACACTGTAATTTCCAATGCTAAGTGGAGCAGTCTCCCCCTGAGAGACTGTGTCCTTGATAGGACTTCATAGAAAGAAATCAGTTCACACAACTTTACAGACCCCAGTACAGAGCTCAGCCTGTACCCTGTGCCTGCTAAGATCTTAGTAAGGACTTTGCTTCAGTGAACGAGTGAATGAATGAACAAATGAATTGTTCTGAAAGGCCCCCAAGGCTCCTCTGACCCTCTCATGTCATGCTTACTGATGCAGAGTCCTTTGGAAGGTGGATAAACAGGGCCTGGCCATGTCAACACACCTGCTCAAAAGGTACAAGATGATGCAAAATCCCCCACCCTTTGTGAAGCATCCTTCTACCCATCATGCAGTGCAGGCATCTGCGATTCCCCTTGGAACTTGGTAGAATTTGTTTTTAGGATTACCTGACATGCGTTAAAGGCAATTGACTCCAGAGCAAATACAAAGGAGTCATTTTGCTCATTGCCATTGATTTGGTGGAGATCAAAAGGAAAACCAAGTGCAAACCTATTGTTTTTAAAGAATATTTTGTCTTAATTATTCACAAAGGGAAATCTCTATCCCATGACCCATTCTCTGTATAATTATATTTAATAAAATTGAGAGGCATTACATTAGCTAGGAACTGGCAAAAAGTTAGGCTTGAGGAAACATAATGTGTGTGAAGTTTTCTGTTTCACAAACATGAATATAAAGCAATAAGAAAGATACTTAAGTGTCTAAGTATCTTTATTTATTTATTTAGTGCTTCTGTTAAGTCCCAAGTCAAATATAGGGATATTTATTTTCCATTTTTTTTTTCTCTGTAATCTGCCTTTCCCCTCATCTTTCCTAGCCTACTCCACCCGTTTTGGAATTTAGATTACTAACACCCAAAGAAATGTGTTATCAACCATGTCCAGAAATAATCGTCACTAGCTTCCAAAGGACCTGGTGCTCTGAGTCCCTGTATCTTTAGGGTGGGTTTGTTTCTGTCTCTGAACACATCTGTTGTCACCAACCCCCAGAACCCCCCAGACCCAACTCTGACACCCTGAACATCCTCAATTTCATTAGTAGCCCCAGACCAAATCCCCCCACTTCAAAATTTGATAAATTTTAGTTTCGAGAGACTTTCCAATCTGTGCTTACATTGAGCTTTAGAAAGGAAAACAACCCTTTACTTTCCATAAAAAAAGATAAAAAAGACCCTCAAAGTATGATTTGAGAGGGACCAGGAAGTCTTCTGCCATGCCCAAAATGCCTTTGGGTGCCTGTGTCAAACTGCAGACTCAAGAGTGGTGACATGTTCAGTTTTATGTTAGATAGTTTTGCCACCCAATTTTCAAGTCAGGCATTAGAACACGTCTGACAAAGGGAAAGGACACACTAGCCCTGACAATAATCTCGGGTGAGTTTGGAGGGAGTTTTGGGCAGTCAAAGAAAGCAGCAAGGGTCTCCAGAGTGACTATTTTAAGGGGCAATATTTCCTAATTTGGAAGCTCTGATATTTTTAAAAGCTATGTATGAGTTTTTGCTGTCATTGCTATAAGATTTTGTGACCAATAAAGGTGGTTAGGATACTACTGCAGCTAACATGAAACTTGTGCTAAGGTTAGCATCCAACATTTGACTTTTAGTGGGGTGTTTCGAAATCTGTATGCGTGCACGTGATCATGCACATCCACACACACACACACACACACACACACACACACACACACACAAAACACATACAAATAGCAAGTCTGCTCATTTAAATTGGGATTGTAAAGCTGACACATTATACTGATAGGCTAAATTCTGTTAATTTGTGCAAGTTCTCCAAAATTAATAAATATGCACAAATTTACAACCAAATTCCCTTGTTCCCTAAATTTTCTTAGAAAAAAATATAGATTTAAAGGAAATACATTTAAATCTTCTCAGTTTAAAATATGTATAGCCCCTAAGAGGGAAAATGTAATTCAAAAGAAATTTGAAGAAATCTTCCTAAGCAGTTTTTTAGGTTGGCATTTTGAGCTGGCTTGGGTTTACTAATGATTAAAGACCAGGATGCCAGGACACTAACTGGGTTTGTACCTATGACTCAGAGGGGATACACGAAGCCTTTCCTGTTCATGGTTGCTGTGTCAATACTCAAATGTGTGACAGATCACTCCCTGGTATTAGACTTTTAGTATCTCCATCACTACATTTTTTTTTTAACCACGTCTTTCAACTCAATTTCTGTCCTTACTACTTTATTCTACAGTACCCACACCCTGAATCCCTCATATTAAAACTCTGAATCAGAGGGGCTGGAGAGATGGCTCAGGGGTTAAGAGCACTGTCTGCTCTTCTACAGGTCAATTCCCAGCAACCACATGGTGGCTCACGACCATCTATACTGGAATCTGATGGCCTTTTCTGACATGCAGATAGAGCTTTCATATTTGTAGAATAAATAGATAAATCTTTTTTTTAAATGAATCAGAGATAGTTGAATGGCATCCAATTGGGTCTCCTGTTGTTTTGCCAAATTCAGTGGCACCATCCTAATGAGACCATGACAAATCAGTTATATTCTATCATCAATACAAATGAATGTTTACATATAACCCTGGGAAACTGGACCAGTTACTGAGTTGTCTCCCAATATCTCCTTCAGTACTAAACCCACAGGAGCTATTATCTCCTTCTGTCATTGCTAGAGGGACTCAGACAGTATTTCTGATGTCCTTGAATGGAGTTCAGGAAGTATCTCCAAGGTGCAAGAGGCTAGTAGGCAAGTTGCTTAGTATTCACGACAACGGGATTCAGTGGCCCATTGAGCAGGAAATGTGGTTAGCCATGGTTGCTCTCATGGTTTCTGCTCTCATTGCTGTGACAAAATATGAGACATGAGGCCATTTAAAGAAAGGAGGTTTTATGTTGGATGACAGTTTGAGGCTATGGTCCATCATGGGGGGAAAGGCATGGCATCAGAAACACAAGGCAGAACTAGACATATCACATCTGAAGTCAAGAAACAGAGAGAAGTGAATGGCTGACTGTCCTCTGCTCTTTTCTCTCCTTGGACTTCAATCTGGGACCCCTGCCTAGGGGATGGTACCATCCAAACTCAGTGTGGATCTTTACACCTCAATTAACCTGATCTGCAAACTCCCTCACAGATGAGAGACAATGAGCACAGGTATTCTCAGAGATATGCTGCCAGGGAGATTTGAGATCCTGTCAAGGTGACAATCAATATAAACCATTTCCGTCTCAGAGGACAGCCAACCTCTCCACTGCCTGCATTGTTCCATGTTGCAAGCAGGCAGCGCCAGCAGCGTCGGGAAAAGGGTTTTATTGATTTCCTCGGTCTTATTTTCTAGAATCCTCCGTTTCCTGCGGTCTCCTCTGTGTTCCAAAGACAGCCCCATCAGTGGTTAGCTCCAATCTCCTAGGGGGCGAGGCAGGAATAAGCTGGCTGCTTACACTGGAATTGTGATCTTTGACCGTTGATTGGTGGTAAATGGCGAAGAGTAGGACACAGGGAAAAGCATAAAGGGGGTGCAGCTTAATAGTGAGACCTCTGGGGCAGAAGGAGGCTGCGCAGTAGACAGAGCTGAGGGGCTATCAGTGCTGAAGCAAAGGAAATGGCAAGGCGTACTCTGTTTTATTCTGAGTAAATCCATTAAAAAAAGAAAGCAGATCTAAGCACAGTCAATGAGAGGTCCAAAATGGCTTCCTTCTTCCTGTGACTCCGTCTTTGAAAAAGAAAAGTCCTTGACTTTTTCTTCCTTGAAGTGATTTCCTGTAAAGGTAGCTCCTCTGTCCTTTCTATAAGTCCTCAGTTAGTCCTTTGTCACAGAGCCACCAAGCCTGCACTAACAGGGACACGTGCAGCTTGTAAGATCCCACTCACTACACCCATATCGCTGCCACTCCATCTTGTTCCAAAGGCAAGCCAAGCTGACGTGAGCTATGGCTCCTCAACATCGTTGCTGAAGAGTTCAAACACTATCCTCTTGGCACTCAATGGAGATCAGACAGACAATCCAACTGTACAATGGGACAGTGGTGGAACTCATTCCAAATCCTATGAAATATATTAAAATACACCCACAAAATATACATTAAAAATACTGTTTTTACTGTAAAGAAAACTAAGAAAAAAATTTTTATTTTATTTTTATTAAGTTTTAGGGCTTCCTAATATTTTCATTCATTTGCATCTTTGTTTATCTGATATTTGCCCCTCTGGTTTCCTCCCCAAATCCCTGTCCTCTCTTTCTGAAAAATGTATTTTATATCTCTGTGTTTTGAAATTATTTTTCTCAAAATACTTTTTTTTTTTTTTTTTTGGTTTTTCGAGACAGGGTTTCTATGTTTAACAGCTCTGGCTGTCCTGGACTCGCTTTGTAGACCAGGCTGGCCTGGAACTCACAAAGATCCGCCTGCCTCTGCCTCCCAAGTGCTGGGATTAAAGGCGTGCGCCACCACCGCCCGGCTTCAAAATACTTTTGATCACTTATAATCTGTGATTTTATTGTTAATGTTGTTTTCTTTTTGAGCCTCTCACACTATAGTCCAGAATGGCCTGGAACTCACTATTTAGGTCAGGCTGGCTTCAAATTCATGAGAATCCTCCTGCCTCAGCCTATGTGATCCTTTAAAGATATCCGGTGATCCCAACTGGTTAACCTCTATTTCACCGACTAATACTGTCTGTCATCTTTATCCAATAGCATGTTCCATATATGAGAGCTGCCCAACCTCTCAGGAGCCTTTGTCTACCTACCACCTATAGCCTTTGTCTACATCTACTTATCTATGCCAGAAAGAACTCCTCCTCCCATGCTCTCAGTCTCTCAGTACCTTTTCTGTTCCCATAGTCACCCTCTTCTACGAAGCTGCCTTTTTTTTTAACCATTTGATAGGCTCCATTTACCACCATCAAAAATTTCATGTTTCAATCACAATTGTGTTCAATGTAAACAGTTGGAAGATGATCAGTTCTTTTTCTATCCATCAATAAAGTTCTATGTGTACAAAACTCTTGTGGATTTTATGTTAATTTTGTCCTACAGTGTCCAGTGGTTTTTGTTGCATTTTGTATTTATATTCTGTTTAAATCTCCAGCTACATAGGAATGTAGTGATTTCACTATGTTTATCGTAAGGAATTCTTATAGATTTTAGTAGTGTACATCATAGACATGACCAGTTCTCTCTAAACATAAAAACTACACCTCCCAAACACATGTAACCAGCTACAACCTATAGAATGAGAGAAACAATGATACCACTCCTGGGCAAAGACAATTAGAAGGTCCTCAGTGATTGTAAGGGAGACTCGGATGCCCCCTATGAAGGTGGAAGATCTGAACTGATGAATCACACCATGCCAGAGAGTCAATCAAAACTCATCCATGAAATAAACTGTCTTTGTGTTGAGTTACTGACATTTCAGGGTTAGATGTTTCCTCAGGATAACTCAGCCTCTCTTGACTAATACAATTTGTCTATAGATTCTCTTGGAATATGTACATATACCATTACAGTAGCCATGAATAATAGTAGCTGTGTTTCCTTTGTTCGAATTCTTAGGTAATTAAATTTGTATGAATACTAAACTTCACAATCAATGAAGTTGACACAGTGTTACAGTTTGCAGCTCTTTACCTCAGGGCCTGTTAATTTTCATTTGCACTTTTTCCGTGTGCTCTTTCAAGTCCCAGACATTTGTGGAGGCCTTACAGAGCAGATAGGCCACAAGCTCAGCATTGAGACTATCTAAAGGTTAACAGGGTCTTGACAGGCTGACTAGTGTTAACTTCAAAGGAGTGGGGTGGGGGAAGTCTGCAATCCCAGGTGAGAATAATGTACCAGGCATCCAAGAGCTCCAGCAGAGATGAGTTACTTGCACCTAGACCCAAAACAACAATAGCATTATAGAGAAGCTCACAGATTGATGCTGGCAAGTCTCCCTTTTGTCTCCTTTGGGAACAGGATCATCAGTTTGCACCTTCCTTCTCTTACCTCTAGAACGAAGAGGAGATTCTGAATATCTTATTATTATGACTTCAATGTTGTAGGTAAAGCTCCAGTTAAGGAAAGTCCAACATGATAAATACTGATCTTATCCAAAAAACATATGAATTGGAGAATGGTAACTCACTTTTCAAAAAACAGTTCCTTGCCCCACAAAATGAATTCAACTTTGGTCTCCCTAAAATAGCCCACTCCCTGAGTGCATGTTAAATATAATTCAATTTACAAAAACTCGATTTGCATATAACCTTTTCTGCAGCACATCCATTGTGCAGAGCAATGTACACTTGTAATTGGCTGCAAATTGCCAAGAGACCACGCTTGCACATATTGTTCCTAGATGTGCAATTTTTTCTTAGTCTCCATGGGATTTTGTGTGTGGGGTGGGGGTGGTGTGTGGAGTGGCTGAAATTCCAGTTGTTCATCTGATCCCATTGGCTATGCTGAAGAGGGAGATTTGTCAATTATTCGGAGGCAGCATGTGCTCTGTGCAAATCAATGCTGTGCATTTAGATATAGGAAACCGGGAGAGGCTAGGCGACCGAGCATGGACTGCCTGCCTGGCTGCCGTTGGTGACAACTGAGGATGCCAGGAGCTCTTTCATCTCAGTGCCTGACAGGCGTCAGGAGGAGAAAGAAAGCAGAGGACAACACACAAGAGCGGCAGGGCTGTTAGTTTTCCTTCATGAGACACTGGCCTTCTGAGGAAAACAGCAGAGCTGAGTCCAGTGACTTGAGCCATGTAGAGAAAGAGAGAGCCCCAGCTGAGCCGGTAGCTCCAGTGTCTTGCCCTGGGAGAATTCTGGCCATAGGAATGTACACAAGACATTTAGGAAAGATGGGGACAGGGCGGGGATAGGGCGCGCTGAGGTGGGGGGGGGGGAGCACAAGTGGTATCTTTTTACATCAAATTAAATTAAAGTAGATTATTGCCGATGATGCCAAGTCGCATTTAAAGCCTTTTCAACCTGAATATTAAAAACCCTGCCTGGCACACAGTGCTCTCCTTTCAGAGACAGCACCGCTGTCTCACTTCCGTGGGCCCCATTCCCGACCTCTTCTGCTTAGGCGTCTCCCTGGGGATTTCATCTAGGAGGCTAACAGCCCTGGTTCCCCAGGCTAGCCTGCGGGGTGTGTCAGACACCTGAGACGAGTCAGGCCCCTCCCTCTGGAAACCTGGGCTGTACCGCCAGAACTTAGGAGGTGCCTACCTGGACCTCATTTTCTTGGTGTCTTTTTTTTTTTTTTTTTTGGCTGGGGGAAGAGCTCCTTAGGCCTCTATGCAGCTGAGGAGTCTCTCACACTGCAAGTTCAACTCCCTGAAGGCAATACTTGGCTCCTTCTGGTTTTGAGATAGGTGTTATAAATTGCCTGCCATAAACTCCCTGGAAGCAGATGAGGTACCACATCAGCTAATAAGCAACAATGACTTGCAAACTGGAGTTTCTGCTAAGCCAAGTAAGAACACTTGAAAATTTAGGAAACTGCTTGTGGTAGCTAGTAGCTGCTTTAAAGTTTAATTTTTATTTATTTACGTATTTTATTATTTCTGAAGGTTTTCATTTTGTTTTGTTTTATTGTTGAGACAAAGTCTCATTCTATAGCCTAGACTGACTTGGAATTCACCATGCAGTAGTGGCTAGCTTTAAACCCTCCCATGAGACACTGTACCAGATTCCCTAGGAACGCTAATCTCAGGGCGCTTTCCACATAAAATTGCTTATTTATCCAAATGTCTTTTTTTGCTGTAGCAGGATATAGGGCATGACACAGCTGCCATTAGCACAGATCCCTGCAATGGTGCCCTTAGGGTTAGGCGGATCACACCTAGCATTGGTGTACTGAGCAATGCTAGCCCTGGGAAGAATGGGCTAACGTGTTTTCTATTAAGTTTGATTCTGAGGGAAGCTTTGGGAGCAAGCCCGCTCAGTTCTTATACATATTTAGCTCCCTGTACCCAGTGCTACCTTGGACAATACAAGCAACCTCTAAGTAACTGGACAGACTGAGAGTCGAAATGAAATAACAGGATGAGCTGGCAGTTCCTTGTCATTATAGTAAATGTGAAGTTCCCTTTCCTGCCAGTGCGGCTGAGACATGGGCATGTCCAACAGCCAGACAGGACAGGTCAACATGTATCCCTTTGTCATCTGCTTTGGTCCTGGAAGCCAAGGGCAACATATGAAACTAACAGAAGACCAGAGCCACTGCCTCGTGGGCTACATGGGAGTGTCTGTGTGAAGGGCTGGATGTGCTGAGTCCTAGGCAGACCCAGGCACCCTCAGCCCCACTCAGACGAGGGTTCCATAGTCTTCCTGTTTACAACCGAGACAAGTTGAGAGTAAGAGTACATAGTAAGCTTAGATAGTAGGTGGGTGAGGAAGACGTTCAAGGGGATGAAGGTACGCATATTCCTTCTGTCTCAAGGAAATGTGGGCAGGGAATGGAAGAATAAGAATTTGGAAGTCACAGTTTTGACACAGACAGTATTTTCTATTCTCATTTTTCCTTTCATTTGTACCAGTATATTCAATGAAGTCTACAAGAACTGAGGGGAAGAGCCTGCCCCAGCAGAGGTCACTGTATCATGAAGCAAAGTGACAGGTGGAAGTCCTCCACAAAGGTTTTAGAATGTGGAAAGTCACCATTGGGTCTTTGGGTATCCTCTTTACTTATCCCCATTAGGGATGTAGACTCCAGAATCTTCCAGGTTACGTTCCTAGAATTTCATTTGAAGAAGACTTTTTTTTTTCCCTCTAGCCATTAGATGTGTTAGCAAAAGAGACATGGTGCATTTCTGAAACCTCCTCTAGCCTGCTTTTTTCTGGAGAGGCATGGAATAGAGCCATGGAAAGCTGGAATAGTGTTTCCTTATGGCCAGTGGAAGGGAATGTACAAGGAATCATTTTCTTTTCAGGATCCCTGGAGAGCCTTGAACATCAGGTTGTGCTTACTCAGATCCCAAGGCCACACACAAGGAAGAAAGCCCTGATCATGTAACATAAGACCCACAGAACTTTGAGGGTTCTTCAAAGTAGCTTCAGCTTCAACTTTCTTCAGCTCCCCTCCCATCTGCCACTTAGCTGTTCAGAACCATGCTTACTATTCTAGTTTCAATATATCTTCAGAGATCAACTGTCCTCTTATTCCTTTATATACACAGAACAAAAATGTCATGGTCTGCCTGAACAGTGACCACCAGGCAGGGCAGGTCTCCCTGTGGTACAAATAGTAAGTGAAGGATTTTAAAAAGATGCCTAGAGGATGGAGGTTAGCTCAGAGGTAGAGGATGCAAAGACCCTAGGTTTGATTCTCAGTGCTGCAAAATAAATGGATTTTTAAGAAATGCCTGGGATAACCTATTCCCCCTTATCAAGAAATTCAAGTCAGATATAGACATAAAAGCATTAAAAAAAAACTGTAACAGACAACACTGTAGTTTTGCCATGATTTGAGTATTCCTCAAGCTTGTTCTGTAACTGAAAATTTTATTGACCTATATTTATTAATACCTAAACACCTATTATCTAAGAACCAACCATAACCCTTTTGAAAGGATACCAGATTCTCTAGCGAAGGTCCGTTGAGGGCAAGTTAGTTTGCAGTCTGTCTGCAGGAGCAATCACTCAGTGGACATCTGGCTCTGGCATTACTATGGCTTTAGCATTGCTATCGCAGCCTTACTTCAGTTTAGAATTGAGGCCTTCTCTCCAGGCACCTCTGCTGCTAGTAGGCTCACATGGTCATTCTGCCTCAGCTGCTTAGCAGTTCTGCCACAGCTGTCATCAGGGCAGGGCCAGCCAGCCACTCTCAGGCCACTATTTGAACTAGCTGAACTCTCTTAGGGCAGCTAGTGTGCCACACAACCTAGTCCTTGGCTTCAAGGCCTTGCTGGGGGTATATTCACTCATCTGAGCCTTGCAACACCCTCACAGAACAGGGGTTATTCTCCTGCCTGTTTTTGAGGTCTCTCTCACTCAATAGATGCCTGTGGACCTATCCCAAAACAGCCTCAAGTCTCTGCTCACTGTCTAGCTAAGCAGGTTCTATGCCATGCCTTGTCTACCAACCTGAGCTTACTCTTTGAAGGTACCTGTGGTTTTTCTCAGCTTAAATGGGCTTGCCTGTGGCAGGAGCCTCTCTCTCTCTTGGACTGAACCTCTCAGTTTATGTGCTGCAGTTTCTGTCTGCCCGCTTCTTACAGCCTCAGGGCCAAGGCTGTTCTAGCACGGGCTTGGAAGTGACCATATTTGCATAGCTCTGCTTGAGGCCTGCTTTTCAATCAGCATCTGCTTGGAACCTTAGTCCCTCTGTGGGGGCCTCAGGCTTCACCTCCATGCCCATTAAATAGGGCGTTGTCTTTGTTGGGTTTTCTCAGTAACTCACAGTTCGAGGATTCTCTCTAGGTCCTTGGGCACACCCATCCACAGGGCACTCTCTGGATGTTTCTGAGGCTTTATAGCCACACGCCTCAACAAAGCTCTGCTATGCATCTATCACAGCCAGGACTCCAACTGGACTCCACCCATTTGGGCTCCGCTCAATATCTTTTGAAGACAGGCAGCATCCAAAAGCCCTTTTTCTCAGTTTCCCATGCTTTACCAATTGCATCTGTTGCCCAGGACCATACACTGCCATGTGCCAGGTCAATCGACATTCCAAAAGCCCTTACTAATTCTCTAAAGAAATCTAACTCCCATTACAGTATTCTCATTGAGTGGTTTTGGATTTTTACTATTGACAGCTCATTCCAAGAGAAGGTGTCCTAGAAAGTGTTAAGGACCAGGAGGAGAATGCAGACTTTCTTATGCTTGGAGTGTAATGCTCAGTTACTGTTGTCATTCATGGTCAACAGCAAGTCACAGAATACTAGCTCATGGAAATAGCAACTATATAATACATGGATGAGGGGAGGTTAGAGTCAGTGCACAGGCCATCTTCAAAAGTTACCACAGACAGGCATTAGGGAAGCTGGTCCTATATTGTAGCTTATCTTACATGTATGGGGTTTCTATAACAGCCCCTCTCCTTTCAGCTTTTCTCAAGATAAAATATTAATGAGACCATATGTGAACTCCTTGATAAATTAATGCCTCCTTATAAAGCATGCTGTTATTATTAGCCTGCCTTGTCATTTCCACCTGGAATCCACAGAAGACAGGCACAATATCACATATATCTCAACAACAAACCTCATTAAACCCATTGAAATAACACAGACATTCAAATTCAGTACAGATCAAATCCTATTACAAACAAATTGCATTAGGTTGTTTCCAAAAATCCAGTGGAACCAGATGTTTCCCAAACCCTACTTCCTTCAAGCAAACACTCCATGTAAGCAATGTGGAGGACTAGCAAAGAAGGAAACAGCTCCCGAGATTTGCTAGGGTGGGATTTAGGCCCGTTTTCTTTTAGTTTTAAGTTCAAATATCTTAAAATCTAAATGAAATGCTTGCAGGATTCACAAGTGAAGGCTACCTGGGAAACAGTTAAATTACAGAAATTACTTCTTTATTCTTCCACCAGGTTCCACTTCCAGACTCTATGGCAGGATGCATTTGACCCTTTGCCAGGGATTTGGTGTACTCATAGTGGGAAACTCTGGCCAACAGCTGAAAGCCTCACTCACACCAATAAACTTACAGAGGAAGGGCTTCAAACTGCCTGAACATGTGCATGGCTGCTAGCTAGCTGCTTGTCACCGTGACAACATTCCTGAGAGAAGCAACTCAAAAAAGGAGAGATCTAATTTTTCTCATGATTTTTGTCCATGATCAGCTGGTTGCATTGCTGTGGGTCTGAGGTGAAACTGAGACATCATACAAGGGCATTGATGAGGAAAACTGTTCACCTCATCATATCCAGGAAGCAGAGATGAGGCCGGTGGGGTGGGTGGGTGGGACTGGGGATACGTTGCATCCTTTAAAAGCATGCCCTCACCAATCTACTCCTCCCAGTCAAGCCCATATCCACAGTTTCCAATGCCAGCCAAAAGTCTTCTTAGTTAAGGATCCATCAGTAGACAGCTGGCGTGGTGGCGCACGCCTTTAATCCCAGCACTCGGGAGGCAGAGGCAGGTGGATCTCTGCGACTTCAAGGCCAGCCTGGTCTACAAAGTGAGTCCAGGACAGCCATGGCTACACAGAGAAATCCTGTCTCAAAAAACCAAAAAAAAAAAAAGAACCCATCAGTAGATTAACTCACTGATTATATCACAGTCTGCATGATCTAACTCTCCTTGAATACTGCTGTGAGATGAAGCCTTCAGTATATGAGCCCTTGGAGAAATTTTGTATCCAAACATAGCAGTGAGTCATTTCCTGAAGTTATGCTCTTGGTTTATTTTTGTTTAAATATACATTTTTCTTAATAATTTTCTACTTACGCTTGCTTCATAGTCCTAAGAGGTTAGGTCACCTCTATAAACACTATCTAATGTCATGATAGTTGCAGATGGCAATCCATCACCCAATGAAGACATTCCTAGAAGTTACTCCAGGCCTTCCCTCCATCCACGGAACCTCTCTATCCTGTGACAGATTGCACTGCTCCTTTCCAATGGAGATCAGAACATTCTAGCATTCTGCTTTGCCCACACATCTCTACTTTACTTCCTTCCCTTTGGCCAGTACACACATGGGCAGAAGAAGGAGTGTGCCTTTTTACAGCAAGTGGCTGGACACCAATCTTCCTGATCACACAGCTTCCCAAAATGTGCCATATCTAAAACAGGAGCTCCCCAAGGCAGACACCATTTGTTCAAGCTATCTTCATGTTATCCTTCCTTGTGAATTCAGCCATTTCTATCCCTGTGTCTTTTATCCATTAAAGAATCCCATTTCCTACCCTCTTCCTTAGTCCACTGCCAAATTAACCTCATTCATGCTACCAGAAGTCATTTAATTGACTGCTTTGTTTTCTCTCACAGTTAGACACCATATGTACTACATTATTTGTGTTTGGGTTTTGTCTTAAAGGAAGCAAGCATGGCCTGGGAATCTGCTGAATACCAAGATTCTGCAAAGCTGTAGAGATACAGAAATACATAGAAGGAGGCAGAGTACTTTACCAGACTGTCATAAATCTTCTTGGCCTCTTCTCTTTCTCCTGTTGACCCTAGTAGATTATCATCACTTGGAAGAATCAGTCCTCTGTTTCTATTTGTCACTCTCCTTTCAGCACAGCCAATACTAGACTCTGCTCAACCTGGACTCTTCATGCTTACAGCTGGATGGCCAATGGTCCCAGACACCACAAATTAGGCCAGAGGCTCCCTTTCTTTGAAAGGGTGACTAAAGTGTTGAGTATAGATTTACAAGACCCTATGCAGCTAAAATGGAGATAACCATCCTTATCTTCTAAAACATATTACATAGGTGCTAGCCTCAGGTGCAGCAAGAAGTTTTCACTTTAAAATTGTTGTTATGCACTCCTCCCGCATTCTACTCCAAGTAGATGATAAGCATTGAAGAATCTCCATTTGGAGATGGCTGCATGAGTGGCAAGCTAGCCACTGGGCAAAAAAAAAGCTCTTGCTTCAACTGTAGACAGAATGTTGTCCAGAAAGGACAAAACTTAGAAGCAGGTAACTTGACAGCCTAGCTCTGCCAAGACAGGTTGGGTAAGTCCTTCATAATCTCTGCTTTACAATTAATGTCTATTTACAATTAATGTCTAATGGGCCAAAAGGCTGAAGATAGATGCTCAAATGTTATACAGAGAAATTGGGGACTGTCCAGGCAGTCAGTTGTCTGTTGTTTCTTAGTTTTGAAAGCTGCTTGCTCTGTACTTCCTGTTTATTCAGATATATTTATCCTTCTCAGGTCTCTGATATGGTTTAAGACTAGACAGTTACAGTCTCACAGTTATACTTTAAGTTGTTTAGGAATTAAAAAGATGTTCTATGTCTAAGAAGATGTTTTTAAGTTGATAATGCAAGTTAGGATGGAAACTGAGTTAGGTATAGAATTTTAAACTCATTGAGATAGATAGGTAATAGAATATTAGTATTAGTTGCCAAATACATATGGACTGAACATTGGGAATGTATGTTATACCTTATAATATTCATAATTGTGGCCTACTTATTCTTATTGTATTGTGTTGTATTTATTGTTATAAGAAAAAGAGCCTTTTATTGGACTAAAAGGGGGAGACGTTAGAGGTAAAATAAAAAGATACACCTTAAATTAAAAAATAAATTAAATTCAAAAAATTGTTGCTCTGGTTTCAACCACTTATGAGATCCATGAAAGTGCTTGTTTTCAAAATCTTTCTAATATATTTTTAAATGAGAAATTTGACTTTAAGAAGTTGTACAGATTTAAGGTTGCCTCTATGGACCTGTCTCAGCCCACTCATGCTGCAGCAACAGAGCAGCAAAGACTGGATCACTTATAATGAATAAAGTTGCCTTTCCTCAGAGTTTTAGAGGCTTAGAAGTCCACTGTGCACCCACAGACTGCTTTGGTGTCTGGTGAGGGCATGATCTCCACTTCTAAGATAGTGTCACTGTGTCCTCTGGAAGGGGGGAATGCCTCACATGGCAGAAAAGCTGGAGAGGAAAGCAATGTTGTTGGTGTTGTTTTTTGGCTTTTTTTTTTAGATCTATTTTTTATGTGTATGAATTTTTGCCTGCATGTATGTATGTGTACCACACACATACTTGATGCCCACAGAAGTCAGAAGAAGTAATTATATCTTTTGGAATTGGAACTACAGATGGTTGTGAGCTACCATGTGGTGCTGGGAATTGAACCTGTATCCTATGGAAGAACAACAAGTGCTTTAAGCCACTTAGCCATCTCTCCAGCCCTAAAAGTCATGTCATTAAAGCATTAAATTTATCTATTAAGGTGAAGCTCCCATGGTCTCATCACCCCATCCTAAAAGCTCTGCATCTATTACTATTGACAATTAAATTGCTTTTTTGACATTTTATTTATTGGTGTGTGTGAGTGACATATTTGTACCTACCATGGCACAGGAGTTTATGGAAATCAGAGGAGTTTTGGAGTCACTTTCTACCCCAGGGGATTAAAATCCAACCATTTAGACTTCGTGGCAGCTTAACCCCTCCCCTGAGTCATCTTGCCAGCCCCATGGCAATTCAGTTTTTTTAAAAACATTTATTTATTTATTTATTTATTATGTATACAGTATTTGCTCTACATATATGCTCGGGCAGCAGATCTCAATGTAGATGGCTGTGAGCCACCATGTGGTTGCTGGGAATTGAACTCAGGACCTTTGGAAGAACAGCCAGTGCTCTTAACCTCTGAGCCACCTCTCCAGCCTGGCAATTCAGTTTTAACGTCAGTTTTGAAGAGGTCAGTCACTCAAATTAGGCCATTGACTCACCTTTTCTCCCTTGGCTTAGAGTGTCTTTATCATGTGGTGTTGGCTTCATTATCCTGAGAAGAAGTGGGTAAGAGGCAGCTTATCCAGCTGGTCTGGCCCAGTAGAGAGCGATAGTTAATCTTGGCAACTATTAATTTTCATAAAGATTAGCTTTCTTGTTCTTTTTAAATCCATGTTTCTTGAAGTATATTTGGCTTGTGAACCCCATATTTACACATGTTTGAGGAGAAAAGGGTTGACACTTCTGCCTTTAATATGACTTCTTGCTGAGATGTCTCTCTGACACAGGAGAACAATTGTAGAGCCTTGATGGATATTTCTGCATTCCTTCTACTGGCATGCAATAGCATCTGAAAGGTGTGTATGGTCTTTATGGTACTTATTTAGGAATTATTTGCCTTCCCCAAACACAACAGAGCCTCTATATGCTAGTCCCAAGGTATGGTAAGAAACTTGCCTTTTGAAATTGTTATTTTATTGATCGTGGTGTATGACAGTAATTGCCCTTTCAGCTTTATGCATTTTAATTACTGGCTTTTCCTCCTCTCTTTGAATATTAGTGTGATGGGATCACCAAGGGTGCAGCTCGAATAATTCCAATAAAGGAAAGGGCCCATTGCAATGCTGGTGAGGCAGCCCTGTTTATCTGGCCAGCGCCAGAATGAAAAGCATTCTTAAGAGAAGCTGTGAAAACAGAGCTCACATTTTGCTGGCTTTCGGGTATGCACAAGAAGAAGCCACTCAACAAAGGCAGGAAGGCCACAGTGTGAGATGCACATGTGTGCCTGTGGGCTAGTGTTCATGCATGTGTCTGTGCAGTCCTCTCTCAGAGACAGCAGGAACAAGTTTCTCTGCTGTTACCCAGGGCCCATCTAAGATGAAAAGCAAATTAAAGCAAAGGCTGTCTGCTTTCCATGCTCAGAAAGGAGCTGTATGTTTCCAGAGCAGTTTCTTCCTTTCCCTATGTCTGTTATTTGTCTTGTTGCTGTGACAAAATATGACCCCAAACTCATAAAAGTGGGACTGGCAAACTCAGGACTTGAACTTGGCTTCCTGTGACCTTAAGGTTAGTCCCTTCCAAGGCGTGTGTGTGCATGTGCATGAATGAGGATGTGTCTCTGTGGTACATATATGTGAGGCCAGAGGTCAATGCCAGATATTGTTCCTTGGTCAGGATCCTGCCTAGTAGGCTTGGCTGGCTGGTCATTGAGTTCCAGAGATCTGCATGCCTCAGCTACCCCAGCTTCCATCTCCCCAGACCTGACACTTTTGTGTGGTTTCTGGGGTTCAAACTCGGGTTCTCTGGCTTGCAATGTAAGCACTTTGCCAATGGAGCCATTATCCCAGGCCTTAAGCTACCTTTTAAAAAATATGTTTTCATCCAGGACTATTCTCTCTGTGTTTCATCAAGAATGCACACATGACTCCAATATTACTTAAACAGTCATCATTTCCTCCCTTGAAACTGTTGTGAGGTGTTCACCGGAGAGCACCACTTGGACACAGATTCAAGCCAGTAGAAAGTGTCTACTAGCTGAATGGTGACTACCCTGGGCGTTTGAGACCTGAGTGCAGTCCTGAGCCATTCTCAGGCTAAGCTTTTAAGTACCAGAAACAAAACAAAACAAAAAACTACATTCTTGGTTGACACACTACAGTTAGCAAGAACATTTAACCAGAAGTGGAACTACAGAAGCCAAAAAGCAAGGTTATCACCTTCAGGAACTTTCCCAACACTGTGCACTTTGATGGATTGGGTCTATGTTCTCATTTTGGCAGGTGCTGCTGCCGACATGCTGGCTTCCAAGGCCTGAATGGAACTTCCATCATGGTGTCAGTTGTGCTAGGGTCTGGGGCTCCATAACAAAACTACACTTTAGAAACTGATTTCCTGATAATGTGGGGAAGCCAATTCATTACATGGTTATTTGAGCACATGTGTGTCCACGCACAACTGGCCTTGGTCTGAGTATTTCAGTCTCTGGAGCTAAGAGTAGCTGAGTGAATGTCAGTTAGGCAGGGTGCTTCACCATGACAGAAGGACCGAGGTCTAGGACCCAGTGACAGCTTCTTACTCACAGAGCTTGCTCTGAAATCTTAGAAGACACTTTTTTTTTTCTTGCAGCTGCCATGTATCTGGTATATTTGGTGCAGGTACTCTTTGTAAGATATGAATGGTGGTGGTGATAATGACTATTCCCAGTTTACAGATTAGGAAACTGAGGTCCAAAACTGTGCCATTGTCAATACTGGGGAGAAACTTGCTTTTACTCCAAAGCCTGCCTGTATTTTCCTTTCTTTCTTTCTTTCTTTCTTTCCTTCTTTCTTTCTCTCTCTCTTTCCTTCCTTCCTTCATTTTTCCTTTGTTTCTGATATTAATTTTTTGACATCAAGAGAACAACAGCAACAACAAAACTCCAAGATTTACTAGTGACTAAAAGTACTGTAGGCACAAGAATCAGCACCCATAACATCACTCTTAAAGTCACAGATTGAAGTCTGGAGCCTAAGACCCAAAAGTGGTCAGGAGTTGCAGGTTCAAATCTTTAGGGCTTTGGGCAAGAAGCCTTGCCTCACTGGACTCCTATTGCCTAATGTGTAAGATTTTCTTTGAAGTCCCTTCTTATTCTGAGATTATTGAAGCACACCTGTGGGTACGTGTTCTTGTTCAGAAAAGTTCTGCCACTAGGAATCTTATGAAGCAATAAGGCTCAATTCCCCACTGCCACAGCATTCAGCATCCCCACTTCCTGAAAGCATATGGTACTGTGGATGCCTGCCAGGGTGCTCTGTGAATGGAAGTGAAGAGTGAATGAGCATCAGCAGCCAATATGTTGGGTTTGTCCCTCTTGTTCTCATTACTGCGAGTCAGCAGTGCTGTTCTCCTGAGTGGGAGTTGGTGCATTTTGCAGATGATTTTCAGGATGGGAGCTCAGGCTTTCCACGGCAATGATTTCCATTGTCTTCTTACACAATGCCCATCAACTGCACAGTCCCCTGCCTAATCTTTCTTTTGGCATCTCCTACTTCTCCATATTTACTACACTGCAGAGAAAGTGTAGGAGACAGAGACAGAGACAGAGACAGACAGAAAGACAGACTGACTGACTGACAGACAGAGAGACTCCAGTGTGGCGTGATGGCCCCGTTGCAGTGAGGTGATGGTTCTAAGACCTGTTGACCTGTCCCATGTGTGCAGGGGAATGGTCTATGGAGTTAGGACGAAGAAGGAATATGGAGACATTTTTTATTTTTAATTTCATCGGCTTTTCTATTCATTGGCATTCTTCTCTAATTCTGACTCAATTTTGCCTTTTATTATGAAGCTAAAGATCTTGACGACAAAGAGGAGGATGGAGAGAGAGGGCAGGCCTTATAGTAAATTATGTTAATTTTGTAAGTGGTCATTTTGTACAGACTCCTTCAGAATCCTAACATCCAAGATACAAGCCTGAATTCCCTTTCTAAAAGTTTAGGGCTCTGCTTGTTTGTTTTGGCTATGTGAGAGATGGTGATTATTATTTTTTTCCTCTTAATCACAGGACATTCTGTGGGCACGAGCACCAAAATGTTGCTGTTATGAATGGCCAGCATTGTTGGAAGGAGTCCACATTGACTGAGGAGGTACATATGCAGTCCCATAAGGCCAGTGTGCAAAGTAGCTCTTTAGCGGGGAGGGTAATGTGCTCCAAAGCCATGAAACAACAAGATCCTTGATGCAGACAGAAGGAACACAGCACTATGTCCATTTCCGGAATAGTTACTTGCCATAGTGAGTCCAAATAGAGACTCAGGTGCCCTCAGAATGTTGTGCCATTGCCACGAGTTCCATGATCAAATCCATGAGTTAAATGATCAAATAGAAGGACCAGGAAATAGAATTGGCTGGCCCCTTCACCTTGATTGGTTAAATATTGGCCTGCTTTCTTTTATTTCCTTAACTGGTGCTTGATCACAGAAATAATGGGTCTGGTCTCTTTGGTTTGACTTGGCAGTCAATGTTTGGAAGAGAGTCCTGGAATGTGTGTCTATTATACAACTGTTTATATTTTGATAACTGAAGAAAATAGTGGTAGTAAAAAAATGGAGCCAACTAGAAAAACTGAGACAAGACAGGAATTACTGAGGGTCTGGGAGGGGCTGTAATTGAAATTGTAGCAACGAGAACTTTTGAGAATCGTGGCCTCTGAAACACAGCTACTATCCCAGGTGTCTAAGAAAAATATTTTGAAGATTTTGTGACTTTCATAGAATATTTAATAAATGCACATTTTTAATATTACTATGCCCCATTTTAAGTTGAAAAGGGCTTATGAAGGCTTAATAGGATATTCACTCTGAGTCAGGGGGTAAGAAATGTGATAAAGATAGCGATTTACCTGAGAGTTGAGAGAGCCCCCTGGGAAGGCACTTGACTGCTGTGTAGGATTACTTGTCCTCTGAAATCTCAAGTTCATCTGCATATGGTTTGGAGGGGCATCAAGCGTCATTCTTTCTTCTGTACCCCTATTTGTTCAGTTTGCTGACACCAGACTCTGGGCTATTGTCAGGATAGCACTTAAAGCCCGTTCGAATTAGGCAGAACAGCCTTTGAAACAGCCTTTTCCTCATTTTTCTCAGAATGTGTACAATGAGGAAAATTCATTTCCTTCCTGTCGAGAAAAGTTAATGATCATTTTCCATTATATTAAAATATTACTCATTGTTATGACTTCAGTTTAATGTTCCAAAGTTTAGCTATGCCAAGGCCGAGCCACCCATGTGTTATTTTAGACTTCCTCAAAAAGAAAAAAATAGATTGTTTAAGATGAGTTATGATTTAAAAAAAAAAAAAAGACAAGTCACACCATTTGGGGAGAATTAGTAGATAATTATATATATATATATATTTTTAAATCACTTTTAGCATGAAAGCCCAAATTTTTAACAATGTTGACTCCAGAATATAATTATAAATGCCATGTTGAATCTCTGAACCAGAAATAAGAGCTTTCTTCTAAGATATAATAAATGCTTTACGTATTGGGGCACTGTTTCTCTTTCAGTAGAGATGAAAAGTAGAATTATAGGCTACCATTGTATTGCATTCCCTCAAGAAGTTTATTTATTTATTTTTAAATTTCCATAATCTCTCAAGGGTAATTTGCATCTGAATAAGATGTGGAAAGTTCTGGAAGGAGACACACTGGAAGGACCATCGTGTCCTCAGGAAAGTCACAATCAGTGGTTCAGGCAGTGATTTGGCAGATGTAAGATATCCAGAGCCAAACAAAGAGTACAGGGTGAGAAAAAGATGGAATCCTAGCAAAGAATAAAGTGCTTTATGGGTAAAGGGAGAATAGCCCGGGATGCCCTCCAGCAGTTCAGTAGATGCAGACCTCGCCAACCTCCATTCCCTCCTGGACCAGTGTACCTGGGCCTCAGGCTGGAGGTTCAAACAGCACAATGTTCCTTCTTTCAACTTTGGAGGCCAAAGTCCTCCAAAGTCCTGATCAAGACACTGGTGGGAATGGTCTCCTCTGAGGCCTCTGGCCCGGCCTGTGGATGGTCACCTCTTGCTGTCTCTTTGCTTGGCACTTGTGTACCATGGTGTTTCTCCTTATCACAAAGGCACCAACTATAACTGGGTTAATGTCCACCTACTGCCTCACTCTAAGCTAATCACTTGCCCAGAAACCTCTATATCCCCAAACAGACAGTTGCCCATTTGTTCATACATGCTCCTTTTTTCTTAACTATGTCTTTACAGACACACATTCTGAGCCACTGGAGTTAGGTCTTTAACATGAATCTGGAGCACACAATTTAGTCTCCATCACTTTCTTGATGCTACTTTAATATGTAAGAAAGAGCAGGTGATATATGCATGGTACACAGATGTGTGATGTCTCTTAGCTTGAAGGAAGGGTTACAGGAGATGAGAGCTATCTACCTAGAGATGTTGCAGGCTCTGAAAATTGTTTGAAACTAGTTTTATTTTGGCTGAACTGGTTTTTAAGTTTCGCAGGGACAGCTTCAGACAGGCTTCAAATGGAGAGAATAGTGCAGTTAGCTGCCTACATTCCCTGGCTGAGTTGTGAATTCTTGTTCCATCCATCCTTCCTTTTGCTTAAATGTTTTTTTAAAATACAAATCCTAGTTACTCTGTCATTTTATTCCATGCCTCTTAAATATAAATATTTAATTATGAGACTATTAAAACATAAACACTATCTTTCATGATGATAATGCCATTCTTGTGCCTTAAAAATGAATATGAATTTCACCCTTTAATCCCAATTCAGATTTTCCTTGTCTCAAAAAAAATTATAATTGATTGCACAAAGCAAGAGTCTAGACCAGATTGTTATTGCATTTGATTGTTAGTGGACCATTTGTTGTGGAGAAACGGTATTTCTTTCCCCAGTCTAGCCACTTAGCTTCTCCTGTAAGGTTGGGGTTTATTTATTTGCTTACTTGGGAATGGTCTCAAATACCAAAATAAATCTAATGGAGTGGGCCTGGATAGAACTGTGTACTTTTTAACCTTAATGGATGCATGTTGACCTGGCAAGTGGCCAGCCTTACCCCACAGAATTAAACTAGCTTTTTCCCTAGCTTCTCCATTTCTGTGTCATTGTAGTGGAGTCTCAAATGTTTCCTCTCATGGTAGGTAAAGTTTCTAATGCAAAACATACAAGTAATGGACAACCTTCCCTATTTCAATTGTTCAGTATATTATCACATGGCCTGGGTTTCAACTTCCCTTTCCAACCATCTTTAAGACAACAAACTTGTCCCAAAGCTAGTTCTCCTGCCAGTCAAGTCCACCATCCTTTCTTTGAGTCTTCTAAGCCCCAAATCAATTTCCTCATGTACTTCACACACCACACTCGAGATCACAGGAACTGCCTGTTTCATCAACTCGACCTAAAACTTGGCTCCTTCAGTGGTTTTCCGTGAACGGTCACTCACAACTCTTCATCATCTTGTGAACTTTGTCACTTTTAGTACCAAGAGGAGAGCCAGCAAGATGGCTGAGAGGGATAAAGGGACTTGCTATACAAACCTGATCACCTAAATTCGATTCCCAAAATAAATGATGGAAGGAGAGAGGTGTTTCCCAAAAGTTGTCCTCTGACCTTCATACCAAGTGTCCTATGCACTTGTTTATGTGTGTGAATGCCCACACATAACAATAAACTTAATAAAATAAACTGGGGACTGCCAGGTGGGTCACAACCTTTTACCTCCTGCTAGTCTCTCTCTGGCTCTTATGCTCTCCAACCCATTTCCTCACAGTCTATTTCAATCCCTCTCTTTATCTCACTCAGAGCAATTTCTAGCTTAGTCTTGGAGCTCACTCTCCAGTGCAAATGGCTTGCGAATATCTTTCTCTGCCTCAGTATATTCAGGGCTTAGCTTCAGATGACTTTTGAAGGATGTGCTCTTCTCCACCTTCTTGTAATTAGACATTGAGCAGCCCATACTTCCAATCCAGCTCCTGGGCCCTCCTACACAATCCCTACACAATCCCACGGTGTGCGGCTACTATCTCCCCAGATGCTGTTCTCTGGCTGAGCAGGGTACTAGAAGTGCTGCTTGCCTGGTCCATCCACCACTGTTTAGAAAAGAGTATTAGAGTTGTGAAAAATGAGGATCCATACTGTAAACAGCTTTTAAATTTTGTTGAAATAGAACACACCCTGAACATAGAAGTCCCCAGTTTTACTCTTGTGCAGATCTTCCCACTGCAAAACTACAGAAGGGATCAAATTCCTTAAACCTGCTCCTTTGGGGTGTTCAAAGTTTCTCAGCTTCTAGTCAGTACTTCTGTGACCAAGGAATTCTCACTTGTGACAGGAAAACAAAACAAAACAAAAACCTGATTCTCTGAATAATTGTGTCTCACCGAATTCAGCAGAGCACAAAGGCTAAATGGACATGCTGTCTTTGAACTTGGTTTCAGGAAGATGTCCAATAATACAAATAATCCTGGCTGCCAGAAACTCCAGACTCAATTCTGCTCCCCTCCCCCAACTTGAATCTGTTTACAATTCCTTGTTTCTCTACTGGAAGAGAATATGGTTTTGTGTGTGTGTGTGTGTGTGTGTGTGTGTGTGTGTGTGTGTGTGATATGGGTTTGGATATGCATATGCAAGTGTGTAGACTAGGAGTAGACATCAGGTGTCTTCCTTCTTTTCCTTGCTTCTCTTCTTTCTGTCTTCCTTCCTTCCTTCCTTCCTTCCTTCCTTCCTTCCTTCCTTCCTTCCTTCCTTCCTTCCTTTCTTTGTTTTTGAAAGGGTCTTTCACTGAACATGGGGCTTACTTACTGCCTAAACCAGTATCTTCCTCTCTCTGGCTCCCTAGTACCGGATTACAGGCCGCACCAGCACCACTGAGCTCAGCTTTGTATGTGGATCCTGGGGATGAGACTTGGGTCCTCATGCTTGTGTGGCAAGCCATTTCCTGAGGGAGCCATCTTCTCCAGCCTGGTCAGGGTTCTTTATGTCGCCCTTCCTCCATGTTCCTCTGTCATTTTCCTCAGATTCCATTCATCTTAAACTTGCACTTCTCCCAACGACTTAAGCAACAGCTGCTAGTCCACCATCTGAAGAATGCTCTCCATACAAGTGAGAATATTGACTGTGAGTATGAGAGCACTTGAGCTACGTAGCATTTTCAACTCGTCCAAACTGCCTAACACAGAGAAATGCGCCTTGTGGAATGGATGTGTGCACATAACAATTCCAGTAAGATGCCTACATGCTCATAGGAAGCCAGAGTCATGAGCTCCTGGCACTCTCTCCCTGAAATGAACGTAACACAACATCTTAATTTCCTCCTTTCTGAGCCATGGAGTTGGCTGTTTTTGCTATCGAAACTTCCTGTCGAGAAAATACACCTACAGTCTGACCACGCACCTCCTGGGTCTGTTTGCAAAGGGTATTCTAATGGCTACAGTATTTGAATCACTCTGCATTTCTAGTGTACCCACAGCCTCATTATCTTAACAGAATCTATCTGTCCTTTGTTCGGAAATGTGCATACTGTGAAGGCTGGTACATCTTACATTGCAGGTGGAAACAGTAGATTTATGAGCTGTCCTCCAGTTCTTGTCTGCCCTCACCTAAGGCCACAACCCTTAAAAATCAGTCACTGAAACCTGTTTGGCTGTCAACTTTGAGATTCTGCTTTTTAAGAACATTTCATAATGAAACCTTGGAAATAAGTAAACGGGGTTTTGTTCCTGACATAGCCCAGAAGGTCACATGCTCTAATTCAGCTTAAAGGGACACTAATCATATTCAGTGTGTGAGCAGAGAGGCTTACAGTTGGAGATGACACCATCATTTGCATAGGATGTAAAAATGAAGGACCATTAATTTTATAGCATTAATTGAAGAGCAGAAGTGTTAGACCTCTATAATTATCTTCATTGAATACATTTCAAAGACATCTCCACAAATGAGGCTTATGCATGTGAATGTGTGAGGGTATAGACACAAAGAGCAAGCCAAGCCTCCACTTTGTCCTCCTTCAAGATGCACAGATTAGTGAATTGTTAAGTTAAAACCCTAACTTAAATTCAAATTGCTTCTTCTGTGTGGAAACAGACATGTGTGAATTCTAGACTCCCAGGGGGATAGATTGCACAGAAGGGGGCTACCCAGCCTGAATGCCATATTTCAGAGCCACTGGGAGAGAGAACAGGAGAAGTGGCAGTTCTAGGGGGTGGACCATGTTCCCACATGCCCTCCAACACTCCATGCTCCATCAATCATGGCTTCCCTGGGACCTGGTGCCCTTCTTCCTAGCTTGTCTTTTCCACACTCCATATTTACCAGTCCTATGTATGTTCCCACAGGCTAATGTCTCAATAGCTCAATAGACGTGAATTCCAACAAGTAATCACTTTGCAGCATTAGTCATCTTAGTGGTTTGCAGTCCAAGGTCAAAATGAAAGTGCTCTCTCTCTCTCTCTGTCTGTCTGTCTCTGTCTCTCTCTCTCTGTCTGTCTCTCTGTCTCTGTCTCTGTCTCTCTCTCTCTCTCTCTCTCTCTCTCTCTCTCTCTCTCTCTCTCTCTTGCTTTGAGGCCAGGTTTCATGTAGTTCAGGCTGGCTACAAACTTGCTATGTAGTGGAAGCCCTGAACTCCTTGATCATCTTGCCTCCACCTCCTGAGTGTTGGCACAAACTGCAGTACCCAGCTGGAGGAGCAACATTCCTAAAGATTTAAGTAGAATATTATAGGAGTCGTTCAAGTGTCATTAGTTTTGGAGTCAAGGGAGACAAAGTAGAATAAAGGATATGGATTATTTGATAAGGGGAAAGAAGTGACAGAAAGGAGAAGCCAGCTGTGTGATTGCAGGAAACATTCTGCTGGGTCAAAAGCAGCATCTCTCAGCTCTCAGGACTGCTGGGCAATTGTGAGTGCTGAGGGCTTGAGAACAGAGGAATCAAGCAAAGAGGAGGTGCAGCCCCAGGCGTAAGAGCTACTTGGGAGTTTTAGTAATTATATTGACATGAAAGACTCATCACTTTTAAAAATATGAGCTACCTCTGAACCTTAGAGTCCCAGAATCTCCCTAGGGTATAATTTTGGGATCCTGAGGGGAAGGTTGGTGTAAATCAAGCAAGGCTTTAGCTAATGAACTAACCCGATGCACATGCTCAGTATAAATGCCCCTGTCTCCAGGGTCTCTGCGGGAGTGATAACCCTAGTGAGAATCTCAGATACCACTATACACAGGTAGAGGAGGGACTTGGGAGCTTGTGGGACTTTTAAGATACCTCACCTTATGGAGCATTGTCTAACTCTGTGAGAAGCCTCTCTTGATTTAAGGGATGGTGACAGCTTCCTTTCAATTCCTGTATACCTCCCACCTCAATCTGCTTTTCATTTCATGCTTCATTTACTTAGTTTGGTACAACATTCCTTTCTTCTTTACAGCTTTCTTGAGGTAGATTGTATGTATAATGAACGTTACATATTGAAAGTGTAGAGTTGGACGTGTTTGGAAACACACATACACATGCACACATACCCGGCTACTTCTATTACCCCCCCCCTCAAAGTTTCCTATGTTCTCTTCCAATGCTTCTTTCCCTGTGTGCTTGTCCCCAGTAACTGTTGACTTGTTTTCTGTTGCTGAAGGTTGGTGTGCATTTTCTGGATGTCTAGCTACATGCAAACACATATTCAGCTTTCACTCTTCTTCTCTCAGGCTTCTCTTATCAGTGCTATGTTTTGCTACTCTGCTAGAGACATTTCCCCATTGTGCTAGAAATAGCTTCACACTCTGAGATGGTCCATGGTATGACAAGATGTATCTCACATAGGATGTGGGCACTGGCTTTTTTATATTGCTTTGTTCTGAGACATTCACAGAACTATACAGATAGGCTCTCCTGCCTTATTGGTTTTTACGGTAAGGGGGGTGGAGAGAGAACATGCCTTTTTTTAAAAAAAAAGTGTATTAATTTTAATTTTTTTATTCTCTTTGTGGTTTAAATTCCAAGGACTTGAGAGGGATTTCCTCAGATCAGTCTGTGGACCTGCGTGTGAAACATCCCCGTTTCCTTTTATTACTCAATAAAGCGGCGTGCTGACCTTCTGTGTGGAAGGTAAACCAAGCTGATACGCCTGTGAGAGTGACTTGCTTTTCTGATAATCTGTTGTAGGAACCGGAAGTATGACATGACATGGAGGAAATGGGACTAAGAAGCCTCCAAGACCGTCCTCCTCCATCTGCATCTCAGAGTTTAAGCAACTCCCTTGTCCTGCCTGCCCCCTGCCTCACTCCCCTATCTCCGTAACAGCCACATTTCAGGCAGAAGTCCCCTTAAATGTTTCAGGTCACATTTCTACATTTGCAGATGTCGGAAACGTAACAAAAAGTAATGTAAGGAAAAACCAAACCAAAGCAAAGCAGTTCATGGCCCAAGCAGTTAAAATTCCTGGAGTTGGCTGGACTGGATCCAGAGGCGTAAGTTAAGCATGTCCACCACACCCAGCCCTGTTTAGTCCTGCCTTTCTCTGTATTGATTTTATTCTCAGGCCATTCTCTCTTCGTACTGACCTCCCTCAGCTTCAGGCTCATGCCTGATGATTCCAAGCCTAGGAGCTTCTCAACCCACTGTCCCAACAGAGACAAAGTAGGGAGAAGGAATGAATCATCTGGACAGTGCTTCAGTGCTCATTCATCCGTGGCTGAGGGTAGAAAGGGACAGATGATCCTGTATAGACTGCCTTGAGGGGATACCTCCTCATCCAAGGGAAATTAAGTAGACTTAACTCGAAAGGGGATGAGGGACAGAGATACTGAGTACCTAATGAAAGGTGCTCACTGGAATTGCTCTGTTTCTAACTTCTGCAAGCCAGAGCACCATTATATCAGCAGGACCTAAAATCAAACACACTTTATGAGATTTTTGAAACGTGATGTGAAGAAAAGAATACTGGTGATGAGGTCCAATAGGAAGCACTCTGTGCCAAGTGTGAGCCACACACTGTGTTAGCAACAGCAACGGGGTAGGTAGGGGCTCTCCACTAAAACATGATTGTGGCATTGTATGAACATTATTTTTGGTTCTATGATCTTTATAACTACTTCTTGGCTCTCTGAGAACAGATCAACATGTTTAATACATCATATATCTGTACATCTTAGCTTATATGCGCTGATTGGTTCTTACAGTCATGCAAAATAGAGAGTTATACTGTTCTGTACAGAGTGTTTCTAGAACCCAGAAGATCCTTTGTGTACGTCTACATATTGCTAAAGTACAATTCAAAAAGACTATAGCAACCCCAAGAACCCTTTGACCAATACACTGATCTCAAGAGTGATTTTAGGCTGTTAAACAAATGAAGAAAGGAGTGTGGATTTTCTAGTGAAGCCTCAGATAGCATTAAAGGCCATGTACCAGAGAAAAATCCCTAATGTGCTTCTAGGAGATTAGCATCCTCTGAGAGTGAGCCTTGGGGACATTGTAACAGGAGGAATTTAAGCATATGGATGATGTTAATTCCTCAAGCATACATCAAATTGCACCAAAGAAATTAATTTCCATATTCAGGACATGATCATAAGAAGGAGACTTCTTGGTGCTAAGCTAAACTATCCCTCTCAGGTATAGCAACAAAGCTCAAATTTAGTTCTGCTGTGGTAGCCAAATTACAATGCTAATGGAAAATCATAGCATATCAAGTCTGTCTTGTCATAGTTAGGGCATAATTAATGAAGGAGAAAGGGGCATTGGGAATTTAATTTAAGGACATATAAAAAGGTACCAATGATTCAAAGAACCCTCATTTTCCAGTAGTTCTAAGCACTGAGTCTATCAACAAAGGGCAAGTGGACTTGCAGAATGGTGGGCTGTGTCCACAGAGGTCTAAGTGATGGTGTTGGCTGGATAACAACATGTTACAAGCTTGGAACAGTCTGTGTAGTTTATCCTCAGACCAATGATATATTTCTGGTGCTCTTTGATCTTTTATATCGTAAAACCCATGGATTCAGAGTCAAAGGGTAGAAGCTGAAGAGGTACAACCAATCTAACAACACTCATGTAGACGTTCTCCTCTCAATCCCTGTATTTCTGTATCTTACAACTTAAAGTACTTAATGCTCAAGGGAAGAATGGTTTACCAAGGAAGGGAATGCTACCCTTGAATTGTAAAGTGATACTTCTTCACACTAAAGAAGATCTAGTTTGGACTCTTCATGGCCTTACAAAATCAGGCAATAAAATGGGTTTTCAATGTTGCCTAGGGAATTTGTTCTTATTGACATAGCAAAATGGCGAGTTATACCATTCTGCACAAAGAGTGTATATCTCTGTACAAAGAGTGTTTCTGGAGTCCTCAGAGATCCCCTGGATACCTTCACATATGGTTGTGTCTGGGAGTAGAACTCAGTAGAATACTATGGCAAAAATATATCAGAAAGATCACAAAGATGCACACACCTCCCCATCCAAATGCAGGCTGAAAGAGTCTCTTCATCAGATAAAGAGCCCTCACATGATAGTTGTAAGGAGGTTTTGTTGTTGTTGTTGTTGCTAAGCATGGCACTATTATGAGAAAGAATGTCATAAAATCCATCCATAGCCATATGGCTGCTTGCATTTTCACTCCTTGTACTACATAGGTGTATCAGCTATTTTTCCTTCTCTTTCTTTTTTTTTTTTTTTTTTACTTTCTCTTGTTTCTAGGTAGGAACAGATAGATTTGGCTCATGGAACATCAAGATGGATTGTCTCAGCTGAAGAAGGTGCGCACCCTCTGGTGACTTGAGCTTAGAACTCAAAGTGTAAACTGAGGAGGCTCTAACATATCCCCTTATAGGACAGGTGTGCATATTTCTTAGTCATGAAAAGAATTGCTATGGGGTGTTAGACAGGGGAATTTGTTCTTGTGTTGTTCAGAACTTTAGAAGAAGTTGGTAGGAAGATTCAGACACTAAAAGGTCAATGTTGTGGACTTACTTTACACCATGGGTCACCATTTTACCCTCTTTAGTGTTTGAAAGGCCCTTTTCCTTGCTCAAAACCGAGGTTGGAATTTTGCTTTCTCTCAGCTAGAAAAGAGCCATGTAACCAGAGGTGCCTCTTGAGACTTCATTTTGAAAGAGAGTGCCATAAAGGTAAAGCCATGAAGAAGGTAGTTAGATCAGGGAGGCAGAAACTCATTAAGTTATTTGAGGCATTAGGGCCAGAGGTTCTGGCCAGGGTAGCCCATGCCATTTTGCTGGGGGGGGGGGGATAACATCTGCTTCATGGATCATCCCAATGGTGTACCCGAAGACTGTAACTCTACCACCCCAAGGTTGATTCTGTGGCCATCTAGAAATTTCTTGGACTACCGAAAATTCTTTACAAAGCTCCTTTTCTTGCTTCACCTAGCTGGAGTGGGTTGGCTGTTCCCTGCTAAGGACGCTCACTGAGAGTCAAAAAAAAGCTTTTCCTGCCTGTCAGGCGCCCTGCTGAAAGGCACAAAGAAAGGAGTCTTCTATTCCTGCAGATGTTGCTGTATCCCTGTTGTCCCCTCCTCAAAACTCTGGACACACATCAGGTAAAAAGGAAGTGGTACAACTTAACCAATTCTTTACACAAAGGGACATTAGCATAGCTGTGGTTTGCCTAGAAAACTTAAGAGTGGCCCATAAAGGGAAAGCCCATCTGTTTGGGGACACTAAATCTGCTTGCAGTCCACAGGATATCACACACCCAAAGCAGGGACTCTAACCGAGAAGCCTAATTCTATAGACAAATTGTATTTGCCCCTTCTGGCAGCCTAGTGGGATACATCGCTGTGTGCAGGGGGCCGTTCATTGCACCAGTCTGTGGCTGTTATGTGTTAACAGGTCTGTGGTATGGCTTGACTAAATCTAAGTTTCAAGCTAAATGTGAAGAAAAATTCTGAAGCAGCTTATCCCCAAAGAACATAGGATGTGTTTTCAGTTCAAAATTCCTGGAAAGCTCTTTAAAAATACCTAAAGATTTTCTAAGAAGAGTGCTTAATAAGCCAGAAGTCTAAGGATTCTTTGTCACCTACCAGGTGCTCAAAGAAATTTCTTTTTCTTGTAATTTGTGTTTTTAAGGACTGGATATGGGACTTAAAGCCATTCAGTTCCTCAAAGCTTATGTCATCCTGGGTTAGTGGACTAAAAACGAAGGCCATTATCAGAAGGATAGCTTGTACTCTGATTACTCACACGTACAAACTATCTTTCCTTTATAGCCCATTTTAGTACAAGTGCCCAACATCCGCCTGCTTTGCTGGGGCCATATGGTGTTGATGTAGGTTTATTTAGGCTCTGTGTTATCTGGGGAACTGAAAATTGACTGGGGAGTTAGCAAACTCTTCTCTCCTGCTGGCTCCTTTGCTTGCTTATGCTGCACTTTAAATAAATCACTGAGCCCCTGAGCCTCTGTTTTCCCATTTCAAGAATGGAATGGGTGAATGTCTTCCTTGCAGGCTCTTGGGAAGCCAGGGAATGCGAAGGTCTGCTGTATGCCGGAAGGCAAAGAGCTACTGGAGACAAGTGTGGTAGTGCTGTCAGTGAGAAGGTAACACAAGCCTGCAAGAGAGAGATACTACCTCTCCCCAGACTCATTATTCAGAGAGCTCAAGAGCAAGCATGACCCCTTTTACATCTCCCTCCAGAGGATTTCCTGTCCTTTCTCTGGTATTAATTGATAGTGGACACCAAAATTCCATATTCTCAAAGGGAGGAAATGCATCTTACCCCCACCATTGCTTATTCTCCTTTTCCCTCATCTTCATTATTTGTCTTCTCAGAGGTGGTAAGGAGAGGAGCAGTGGTGCTGAGGGTTAACCATGCAGACTAATAGGTGCATGCACAAAGTGATGGGGCTTAGCTTGTCCTGCCTCCTCAGAGTCAAAGTCTCCACAGAGCTTTGCTTGCAAGAGGACCTTGGGGGCAAGAGATGGGGAACTCATTGCCTCTCCTCCTGCCAAGCTTTCTTAGGAGACGTAACACCATCCATCAGTTAAGATGAAGGATGTAGTCTATAACAAAGAGTCCCAACTACATAGTGACTTACAAACACCCCCCCCCCCCCCCCCCTGCCACTCAGTCTCTCGGAACAGGCTAGCCTAGTAGGCTTCTCCTCTCCCTTTCTTCCCTTGTATTCTGCCAGATCAAGTGTAGTTCTGCTTGTGACGTGAAAAACGAGTACAGGGCATTTCAGAACATGGTTCTGCCTAGTCAGGGATACTCTGTGGTGGTGGGTCAACACCAATGGAAATACCTTCTCTCTTCTTCAGATGTCTATTTTGATGGGATCAGAAATAGTTCTCTGTTTTTCAATGCTGTTTGACTCTTCCTATTGACCAGAACACTGGGCAGTGGCTTTTACAGGCCCAAACAGCCTACAACCCACCGTCCTCATCCTTAACCCAGTTCCCTGGAGGCTTGGAGATAAGTATGTGGGCCTGTCCAGCAGGGGCTCTGGTTCTGGTGGGGACACCCACAGGAGAAGGATGAGCACATCACAGATAAAGTGTCTTCAGTGGGGAGTCAGGAAAACTCTCAACACCAGTGAAGGACACTTTCCCAGGAAAGTGTGACCAGGGTTCCCAAAGAGAAGGGGGTCTCTGCTCACTCTAAGGTAGCTGACTGAATAAACGCTGTGAAGCAAAGGGGATAGTTTCAGGCTGAAGAATACTTACAAGTCAATGACCAAAAACACAGTGGATGCAAACAATCCCTCCCTCAAACCTCAGAACAACTGTAATCAAGAATATGAAAGTTGAAAGTTGAAGTTTTAGACTATTAAACCTGGGCTGGGACATAAACACAGGCCAATTTTTGATGAGCCCTAATTTGCTGCATGCAATATTACAACCCAATTTTCCTAGCAATGGAAATCATGAAAGAAATGCTTAAAGTACATGATGAGCTTTCTGTATTATAGAATGATCTTTTACAGATAAGAGAAAAAGATGCTCTCAAATGTGGCTTCTTGGATCCATCAGTGTCAGGTTTACATAAAGTGCCAATTGAAATGACAAACTCTTGGTCTCCACTCCATATTTGCTGAGTTGGAACCTCAAAGCAAGAACCTCACATGCCTGCACTTGTTTATCAGACATCCTCCAAGTAATTCTTATGCTCACTGGACTCTTAAACATCAGTGGTGGCAGGATGTCAGGGACAAGAGCCAAATAAGGGGCCAACAGCCCTAGAGACACAAAAGGAGCTTCTCATATTCGCAGGTACTGATGGGAAGGGTGGGGAAAGCACCAGTCCTAGGTTTGGAGAGTTATGGATCTGTGGCTCTGAGAAAACTTTGATTCCAAGAACACTAGCTGTGACTCTTCCCCTGCGGATGAAAACCCAGGAAAAAGTCTGCTTCAGTGTAATAGTTGTTCTGCTTCTGAATGGGATGTGGCCTTCAAAATGCCTGCTGAGGGGATATGGATAAGATGGGGTAGAAAGGAAAGAAAATCGTGCAGCTGTGAGCATCGGCTGGAGAGGAATAATGTGTGCAGCTGTGAATGCTGATGGGCAGGCTCTAGTGTGTAGCTGTGAACCCTGAGTGGCACATTCCAGGAATACACTGCACCTTTTGGAGCTTTTAAAAATTGCTTGTTCTGTGGCTAAGTAAATTTCATATTCAGCCTATGGCTAGGAAAGTTGACAAGGACAGGACAGAGACATTTTGGTTGGAGCATCTGCAGTCTGCCAGCATCAAAGAAAGATCACAATGTTCCTCTTGCTGGCCAGTCTTGGAATCAGTAAGCAGTGTTCAAAAGGTTGGAAGGCACCATGCATCGAGACTGCTGAAGCCTACAAGGCTTACAAGGGCACAGACAGAATAGCATTCCTTCTGCAGAAACCATTGTCATCTTCATTTCTGGGGGCAGTTGTTTTAGCTTTTATGTATTCTCCCTGTAGGTGGGTTGTTTGGGGATCCATGATGTAATTGTCCTTGGCTGAGTACCCAAAGCCAGTGGGATCTAGATCCAGGAAGAGAATCTAACCTTCTCACCACAGCTTGCCACAGACTTTCCCAGTGATCTCAGACCATGAATGACCTTTTCCCAAACTATAGAATGCCAAGGACAATAGGAAGGCTTTTTAGAGTAGAGTTTTTCCCCATCTCAGTTGTCATCACACTCAGAACATAGTATCAACTGAGAACAACCTATTTGTTCTCATTTCAGGTCAATGTGAGTGATAAGAGACCAACAATTCAATCAATCTCCAAGTTACAGTGACTTGACAAAAAGGAAATTCTTTTCTCCCTCTTCTAGCAGCTCAGTGCAAATGCTCAGTAGGTTGTTGACCAGATGCGGGCAAGTATTTGCTTCTTACAGTCACTTAAGCACTCAGGATGGCAGACCCTCAGGTGCCTTCAACCCTTGCTTCCAAGGTCACTTGGGCACTCTCCATCCAAGAGAAAAGGAACCATGGAGGATGGAACTTGTCCAGTATGTCCAGACCTGGAAATACTATGCCCACTGCAATGAAGCTAGTTACATTGGCACACCTAGCCAAAAACGAAGTGAAAAATACAGAAGAAACAAATCATGATGAACAAACAGGAAATCCTAAGCAATCTGTGGAACAAAATAAAGACTTTTTAGGAACAGGTGTGGGAAAAGCCAGTGGAATCTGGAGACTCTCCTTGGTTTATTACCTACAATTGCTAGTTCATTCGCACACTATCCATTGACAAGCATCTATTAAACTCCCTTTCTAGATTTGCTTATTTATTTTACGTGTATGTCTGAGTGTGTATTTGTACATCACATGTATGCAGTGCCTACAGAGACGAGGACATCAGATACTTTGCAACTGAGTTACATGTGGCTGAACTGTCCTTTGTGGGTGCTGAACCCAAGCCCAGGTTCTCAGCAGGTACTCTTAACTCTTGAGTCATTTCTTTAACCCCTGTTCAGATCTTACTGTATCTCATATACTGTGCTAAATGCTTAAAGGGGATTTGAAGCACATAAAATTTGGTCTCTGGCTGTTGAACTCCTCAAGGAGTTCACAGAATAGTAGAAATAATAACAACAACGAAAACCCCCTAACAAGTGGTTTGGGGATATACTCTCTTTGTAGAGTACTAGCTTAGCATGTACAACACCCTGGCTTTGATTTCTTGCACAGCATCTAAACCCAGATGTGGTAACACATCCTGTAGGGAGGTGGAGACAGGGGATCGGAAATTCAAGGTCATTTTCAGCTACATAGTGAGTCCCAGGTTGGCCTCAGATGCATGAGAGCCTGTCTTAAATAAAATAATAACACATAAAGCAATGGATGCTGTAATAGAAGGATTTGTAGACAATGGATGCTGTTTATAAAAGACTGCATAAACACAAGGGGGAGGTCTACCTCGGTGACCTCTTAGCTATGAAGAACTTCCCTATACAAAAGAAAGAAAAGGACAATATTGGATTGGCACCAGCATTATATGTATAAAGAAATAAAAGGTTATTAAGTACTTAAAAAGAGAACATGGGGGCTAGAGAGATGGCCAAAGTGGTCAAAAGTATGCACTGATCTCTCAGAGGACCAGAGTTTGGTTCCGATCACCCACACCAGATCGCTCACAATTGCCTATTACTCCAGCTCCATAGGGACCTAACACCTCTGACTTCCTTGGGCATCTGCACATACATACCCACACAGACACAAATGCTCAAAATTAATGAAAAGTAAATCCATACAAAATGGAATGTGGTGAATACAGTGGGTAGAGCAAAGGAGAGACATGCACAGGAGACAAAAGTAAAAGACAGGTTAGTGTTAAATTACTGAAGGCCATGCACTCTTGCAATGATTGTTAGCCTTTTCTAATTATGCAATTTCCCTGTCACCCTTCTCAAACACCTGGTTCAAACCCTCACTCTCTGAGGGTTCTGGAATAGAACTCTGAGTATTTAGGTATGGCTAGATTCAGGACCCAAAGTGCTCTCTGTCTGCATATGGTTCCCTTTATATGTATGTGGTGGTGAAACCTCAGACTTGGTACAGGAGCGAGGTTGAAGCAACATGCTCTGTCTCTCCATCCCCCAACTTCTCACTCAACAGAAAGGTCCAGCAAGGTTGCAACATGCTCTGTCTCTCCATCCCCCAACTTCTCACTCAACAGAAAGGTCCAGCAAGGTTCCTTGGTTGGGAGTTACTCGTGTCTCCATCTCTAAACCATTCCATTCTCCCATTAACCAGTTGCTTTGATTCTTGCTCTGCTTCTCAGCTTAGAGTTGGCAAAGGATGGTTATACAAAAGAAAACCAAGGTGCAGTTACAAGGGTGTGGGTGACTGGACACTTAGACAAGATAAAAAGTCTACTACCCAACTGGCAGGTTACCAATGCCCAAAACACACCTCAGTTTTTCTAATAAATCTACCTATTAGCAAACCATATCATGTTTTTATTGTTGTTGTTGTTTTTTGTTCTTCCTACTTCTTTTAACTGGTCTAAAAACCATCTTCTTTAAAAATTAAGCAAAAGAATAAGCTCAAATGCATTTTTAGGAGTTCTGATGTGCTCACTCCTTCCTATAAATAAATACAAGACTTCATGTCTACACAACTTTTTAGGAAACCATGGGTGCTACCTAAAATTCCTTTAGGGAAACCACTGTGCAGTGTGTGTGTGTGTGTGTGTGTGTGTGTGTGTGTGTGTGTGTGTGTGTGTGTTGCCTGTGCATTTGTGTTCCCATGTGTGTGAGGTTAGAGGACAACTGCAATTGTTGGTCCTCCTCAGGTACCATCCACCTTGTTTTCTGACTGACTGTCTCTCACTGGCATGGGTAGGCTGTCTTTTCAGTATGCCCCAATGATCCAATGATCTACCTGTCTCTATTTTCCCAGTACTGAGATTACAATCATGTACCACCACACCCAATTTTTTGTGTGGGTTCTGGGGGTTGAGTTCAGGTCCCCAGGTTTTTCCAGCAAGCACTTACCAACTGGGCTCTCTCTCACCAGCTTCTATTGTGCACCTCTTTTTTGTCCCTTGATACTTGATTTACATGTTTCTATTCTGCTCAATTTACATATTTCTATTCTGCCTTGTTCTGAAGTGAGTTTAAGATAGCTTTCTGAATGCATATGCATCACAAAGTCAAATAAAACTAAAGCATGAGAGAGTAAGATTCTTTGGGGAATACAGTTCTGTCTAAGAAAACTGACTACTCTGAAATTGCCACATTGAGTAGTACAGAACTATCCAGAGCTGCCAGTTAGGCCCTCACTCTTCCATGCAGTTTAGCTCAGACACCAGACTCACGAATAAAGAAAACATTTTAGACAGTCCAGCCCAGAGTACAGCCAACGAAGCAGAACAAAAAAATCTAAGCAGGAGCCAGAAGTTAGAATCAAGAAATAGGCCAAGCCTTCCTTGGTGTGTCCAGGAATGTTAGCCATTCCTGTTGAGTCCTCAACATGATGAGGTACATACAAGTCCTGCCCATATGCCCTGATAATTCTAAACACAAAATCACATTCAAGGTATTTCTTCAAGGTAGTTCTTCAAGCTTAGGGGTGGTACAGGGATGGTAAGTCCTCTGTTTAAACCTCATAGAGTATAAAAAGCAAAGCTCTGAGGAAACACAAAGCTAAGATTTGTACCTAGTAGTTCTGGGTCTAGATGAGATAGAATATCCATATGCTGTCTCTCTTAGTTAGAAATCCTACAGAGTGCATGGAGTACCTTAAAAAGTGTAGAATTAAAAATACTGGACGATCCAGAACACCCTCTTGATTCCTAAACAACTCAAAGTTTAACTATGAGACTCTAGCTATCTATTCTTCAACCACCTCAGAGACCTGAGAGGGATAAATATATCTGATTATATAGGAAGTGCAGGGCCCGCAGCTTCCAAAACTAAGATATGACATACCAGTGGCTGCCTGGACAGTTCCCATTTTCTCTCCATACATTACAGCATCAATCTTCAGCCATTTGGCCCCATTTCTCTGACACACATTGATTGTAGAGCAGGAATTATGAAGGACTTGCCTACCCTGTCTTGGCAGAGCTAGGCTGTTGACTTACCTGCCTCCAAGTTTTGTCCTCTTTGGACAGCATTCTGTCTACAGTTGAAGCAAGGGGTTTTTTCTAAGAAGATGTTTTTAAAATTGTGATGCAAGTTAGTATGAAAACTGTGTTAGATATAAAACTTTAAACTCATGGAGATGGTTAGATAGTAGAATATTAATGTCAGGTGCTAAATACATATGGACTGGACATTGAGAATGTATGCTAAGCCATATAACTCTCATAATTGTGGCTTAATTACTTCTGTTGTTTTGTATTGTATTTGTTGTTATAAGAGAAAGAGCCAGTTGTTGGGCTGAAATGGGGAGCTGTTGGGGGGGGGAAAAGATATACCTTAAACTTAAAAAAAGGGTAGAGGATGGGGATTGAGGGGGAAGAGGGTAGGAGGGTGGGACAGGAGGGGGAAGTAGGGAGGGGATTGTGATTGAGATGTAACTTGAAGAAATAAAAAATAAATTATAAAAAAAAATACTGGAAGAGGCTAGAGTTTGAAGCACAGTTACTTTTCCTGGTCTTATTCTTCAGACTGGACTCCATGTAACCCAACACTTGGCAAAGGTGTGCATAGACCAGCCCACTTGTTCTTGATTGAACAACATGAAAAAGACTCTCCTAATGCTTGGAGGAGAAGATATTTTCTCTATGTTTTTGGTTCTTTCCATTCTCTCATACTCTGCCAAGAAAGGTATCATGATGGTATCATCCCAGAGACTCATGGAACAAAAACCTGCAGGAGAATTATCTCCCGTCTCTGATCAGTGGATCTGTGGGAAGCTACTGCTGTTTTCATTTCCATGTCTGGACTTGGCACAGCTTCAGGAAGTGCACACAAGAATTGGGTGTATAGAGCTTCACAGTTCTAACCAAAGTTAAAACAGGAACCTGAAGGGGCTGATAGGTTAATATAAGTTAGATTTAGTGAATA
>CAJQZJ010032856.1:556690-569040 GCA_907164525.1 Lophiomys imhausi
AGTAATAAATAAGTGTTAAATAAATAATTTAAAAGTTCGGTTACAGGAACCTGGTCAGTGGAAAGAGTCTGAGTGATTGCAAATCTTTTACAAATTCTTGGGTTTGCTTTGAAACTACAATGTGTAAACTTCACCCTGAAGAACATACCATATTCTAAGAGAGTGAATCATGAGATAAACCACAACCTAGGTCTCCAGTTAGCCAATGAGTAGCATACATACAGGACCAATCTAAATGGCAGCACAAGGTCTTCAGAATCAAAACTGAAGTTGAAAGCAGAACCCACACAAGATTATTTGTACTATGTTGCTTAAAACCAACCATTAAAATTCTCTAACAAAAAATTATCAGTATTCTCCATAGAATTTAGAAAAGACCCAGAATTCATCACAGTAAACTGAAAATATCCAGAACACGATCCGAAGTAATTGTCATGCAAAAATCTTACTCAACTCACAGGATGTCAATCAATAGATGTCAATCACAAGATCAAGAATGTAAGCAACTATCATAAAAATGCTCCCTTGGGGAAGGGTAGATATCTGCTAAATTAATGGAATTGTATTCCCAGCAAAGAAATAAGACATACCACATGGACATTTTCATTGAAGAAACAGCTAAAGACTAGAAACCCCCTAGATGGGCTCAAAGGCAGATTGAAAATGAAGAAGGAAAGAGCCAATGAAATAGAAGAAAGACTAGAAGAAATTACCTTAATAACAGCACAAGGGGAAAAGGACTGAATAAGAAAAATAGCCATCAGAATTGTACATCAAGAAGTCCTGTCATCAGAGTCTCAGGGGAGAGAGTAAAGATTGTGGTAACAAAAATAGTATTTGAAGAAATAATGCCTGAAAATGTACCAATTTAGAAAAGGCTCAATCTACATTCAAGGAACTCAGCAATCCTGAATAGAATAATTTTTAAAAACATGCCCAAAAATATCATAATCAAACTACTAAAAACAAAAGACAAAGAAAATAAACCCTGCTAGCTGGATTTCTTGTCTAAATTAGGAAAGTCAGATGGAAGTGATACAAATGTTTAAGTAGCAAAAGAAATACATCTAAAGGAAGAATTTCTACCCAGAGAAAATATGCTTGAGGAGTTAAGGTGAAATAAAGGTATCCTCATAGGAGGGGAACTAAATAAGGGTGTTGCTAATTGGCCTTCTACAAAGGAATTGCTCGGAAAAAAATTTTCAGAGAAAAAAGAAATGATACTATAGGACAATTTATTATATTAGCCACTGAAGATATTGTTCTGTTGGTAAGGTGCTTGCTACACAAACATGAATATTTGACTTCATATCCCCAGCACCCATGTAAAAAGTCAAGCAAGGTGGTACATACCTCTAATTCTAATACTTGAAGTGGGGGTAGGCCAGAGAGACAGGAGCATTCCCGGGGTTCACTGGCCAACCAGTCCAGACAAATCAATGAGCTCCAAGTTCAGTGAGTGACCCTGCCTAAAAAAAAATGGAGAGTGTGATTGAAACATGTACATATCATCTAGATCTACACTCAAATGCTCACACATAGCTACAGGCATAAATGAACACATATGCTCATTTATGAGCACACAGAGAGAGAGAAAGAGAGAGAGAGACTGTTATTTGTAAATAAAGAAGAATAGGCATGGTAAATACCTGGATTAGTATAACACATTTCAAAAAGTTTCACTATATGGTAATAAAATACACAAGCAACTCAGACACTGTGAGGGCTTAAGGATGTATATAGAGTGGTAAAGATTTTGTTTTATTTTGGGTTTTGTTTTTGTTTGTTTTTTTTCCCCCAAGATAGGGTTTTTCTGTGTATCTCTGACTGCCTGGGAACTCACTTTCTAAACCACGCTGGCCTTGAGCTCAGGGTTCACTTGCCTCTGTTTTCAAGTGCTGGGATTGAAGGCATGTACTACCACATCCAGCTTTAATGGTTTTTTTGTTTGTCATTTGAAGTGGTAAAATTTTGACATTATGTAGGCTGCAGGAGGCTAAATATATATACTATTCACCAAAGCAACTAAAAAGAATCCCACACAAAGCACAGGGAGAAGTAGAGTAGATAATTTAAACTGAAATACTAAGCCATGTTCAAATAACACAAATTAGAGCTAGGATTCAGGAAATGAAATGAAGAATAAATGATAAAAATGTGCATAAGTAAAATATAAGAAACATAAAATTAAATATAAATGATCTATAGACACCAAATAAAAGGCAGATATTGTTATACTAAGAAAATGGCCCAACTATATTCTGTCCATAACGTGCTTCACAATGATAAAGATGTGTTAAAATGTAAATTATGATATGTTTATATATTGTGAATGATGTTAACAATAAAGGTATAGTAAAAGAAAAAGGACAGAGGGGTTGGAGAGATGGCTCAAGGGTTAAGAGCACTGAGCACTGGTTATTCTTCCGGGGAACCCAGGTTCAATTTCCAGCACCCACAAGGCAGCTCACAACTGTCTGTAACTTCTGTTGCAGAGGATCTGACACTCTCATACAGATATATGCACTAAAAACACCAATGTATATAAAATAAAAATAAATTAAAAAAAAGAAAAAGGACAGAAAAAAAAAACATACAAAACCCTAATCTAGAGAAAGTTTGAGGGGCTATTAATGTAAGACAATTAGACTGCATACCATAGAAAATTAGCATGGGTTAGAGGAATGGTGTATAATTATAATAGGACCAATTCACCAAGAAGGAATAGCATTTTAATAAATGTGCATACCTAATTACAAAAAATTAAGCAAAAGTGACAGAATAGAAAGGAAAACTAGATGGATTCTAAATTATATTTGAGGACTTGAACATTTCTTTTTTCAATATAGGAGTCGTGTTTAACAACCCGAGATAAAGCACTGGCTAGCACCATCAACTGAGTTTGATCAATATTTACAGACAACTCCAATAAAAAACAATAAGTTCATATCTTTCTGTGAACACATGAAATATTCACCAAAGGAGGCCATATCTGGGCCGTAATATAAACACTAACACATTTTTAAAAATTCAAGTCCTTAAAACTATTCCCATTGATGATCTTTGATTAGAATAAAAATTAACAATCAAACAAAACAAGGACTTTTTTAAAATCTTTTTTAAAAATTTTGTGAATTTGACATCATGCATCCTTTTCAATCTTATTTCCTACCTTTCCTCAGATCCACCCTCCACCCTTGAAACTTCTCCCAACATTAAAGGAAAAAAAAACCCAAAAAAACAAACCTCATTGTGGAAGCTGTAGTGTGTCACAGTGTGTCCCACAATATTCCCTTTTTTCGATATGTTATTGCTTGCAAATGATGATTATAATGACTTCGTGGTCTGGTATGAGGACTCGGCCTCTGCTATTTTGTCAATACTGGAACCTCACTGGGACTCCTCTAAGATATCCTGTTATTGCCCTGTATCATGGAGACCTTGTAGTTTTGGGTATGTGGAACTGGCCTCTTCATGCACTCCAGCAGTTTATCTATGGGGTACATATTGGGGTGGGCCAACTCAAAGCCCTGGTTCTGGGTCTGCAATCCCAACTTGCAAGGCCAGTTCTACTGTGCTAATGAGGTAAGGTTCAGGGCCTGCTCTCCTGAATACTGCAGCAGGTAAGGGGTTGGACCAGATCTCCTCCTCTCGTGACTCCATTACGGCCAACTCTCCCACCTGCTACACCGTTGGGGTTGGCTCATCCACATCTCCCATATCCAGGGCCAGTTGTACTATGCCACCCAGGCAAGGTGCAGGGCCTACTCTCTTCAGTGCTGCAGCATGTGATGGGCAGGGATGGCTCTCCTGTTCTTGTGACCCCATCTGGGCCAGATGGCCTGTCAGTCAATGATGGTGAGGGCAAAAGGGAGGGGAGGGGATCTCTCTCTCACCAACACCACCACATAGCAGACAGAAGGCAGGGCTGGCTCTCCCACTCTCACTCCCTTGTGGCTGGCTCACCCACAATCCCCATATCTAGGGCCAGGCAGGGTTCTTCTAGTCTCTGGCTTGCTTCTTGTTCTGGGAGCCCATTTGGTGCTTGCCTGGTGCTAGACTGCTAGTTATCACAGGCTACCCCATGGTGCTGAAGTGATGTTGGTACCCGGCTTCCTTTTTTTCCAGAAGTGTTAGGCCACTATTCATTCAGAAGTTCATAGGTCAGAACACTGAATATAATAGACATAGCATCTCTCCTCTCTGCCACTTACTGATGCACATATGACACAGCAGTCACATCTACAATGCCCCTAGAGGCAGGGACAAGGACATTTTGTGCACTCAGAAATTAAGTCATGTATTTCAAAATGGTTCATGGTTCAAAGGGGTACTCCTGAGACATTTTTTTTCTATTTTTATTTTATTGAAAATAGATTTTTTTTCATAAAATACTGATTAGGGTTTCACCTCCCCAACTACTCCAAGTTCCTCCCTACCTTCCTTACTATCCACATTCACACATTTTCTGTCTCTCCTTAGAAAGCCAACAGGTATCTAAAAAAATAATAACAAGATAAAACAAAAATAAACAAGTCAGAATAGAACAAAGCAACCAAATAAAAAGAAGAAAAATAGTCAAAGAAAAAGTGCAAGAAACACATATAGACACAGAGACACACATTTACATACAAAAGAGTCCCATAAAAACCCAAAACCGGAAGCCATAAATATACAAAGAACCTGTAAGGTAGAAAAAAAAAGCCCAGACAGAGCATTATTAAAAAAAAAAGTCTTCAGTGGTACCATTGAGTTTGTTTTGTGTTGGCCATCTACTGCTGCTCATGGGGCCTGTGCTTCACTAGTGAGACTCTATTTTTCATTTGTGAGGGGTAATCAGTTGGAGATATATTTGGGGTTAGGAATACAGCTTGTGTTCACTTCTCTCAGTGATCAGACCCCATCTGACATAGATCCATGCAGGCCCTGTGCATGCTGCCAGTCTCTGTGAGTTCATATGTCCATAGGTCTGCTTTGTTAAGAAGGTCTTGTTTCCTTGGTGTCCTGTATGCCCTCTGACTCTTACAATCTTTGTGGCTTCTCTTCCACAGGACTCCCTGAGCCTTGAGAAGATGGGTTATTGGAGACATCCAATTTAGGACTGAGTGTTCCAGGGTCTCATTCTCTGTATATTGTTTAGCTATGGGTCTCTATATCTGTTCTCATGCATTGCAAGAGGAAGCTTTTCTGATGATGGTTGAGCAAGGTACTGATCTATGAGTATAGCAGAATGTCATCATGAGTCATTTTATTGCTATGTTCCTTTAGCAGAACAGTGGTATTTGGTTTGCCCCTAGATCTGTGGTCTATATCAGGTCTCAATTTCTTAACCACCTGAGTAGTGTAGGGGATGGGTTCCAACTTATGGAGGGGCCCTTAAATCCAATTTGGTTACTCTCACAAGTTTTGTGCTATGATTGCACTAGCATATCTTTCAGGTCATTGTAGAATAAAGGGTTTTTTGATTGTTTGCTTGCCTGTTGTTTGGGTGTTCCCATGGTGCCTTTTGGGCCAACAATGCAACTATACATAACCCATTTCTGGAACTGGAAACTTCTTTCTGGTGACAGTTGGTACTCTGTCTCCTCCATTACTTGGAGATTTCATTTAGGTTGCCTTCATATGTGGTATGAGTTTATTAAAATAACCAATTATAAGAATGTTTTCATTTAATTCCAGGTGTGGGGGCGAGTTCAGTTAAGGACACAGGTGTAAAATATTAACTGTCTCTTGAGCTAAGGGGCTCTACAAAGAAGTAGGAGAAAGGGCTACAAAGAAGAAAGAGGTTGCTGCTCTCCTGGCTGGTGGTGCTCCCCCAATCTGCTGCTGGTTCTTCCTGCTGCTGTCTCCTGGTTTGCTGGACTTCTATTTAGACTGGTATTACCCCCAAAGAACCCAACAACCCAAATCAGCAGGACATAGTTTAAAGAGAACTATGCACCCTTTCACCTCTAACCTTCTTTCTCTCCTGCATAGTGTTGGGGGGAGGGGGGGGAGGAACAAGGGGTGGATGGGAGGCATAAGGAATTAAGGATAGTAAAATAAATTAGAATGTATAATTAATATAAATCAAAAATAATAAAAGCCCCTTGCTACAAGTTTACATATGTATGTATTTTAGGAACTATATTGAGTTTCCATATAACTCTTCAAATTTCTAAATATTTTAAACTAAATGTGCACAAAAATACAGAATGGAAAAATTTGTGGATGACACAAAACAGGATCTAGAAACATATAGATGACAATAAATGGTGGTAGTATTTGAAAAGGAAAAAGAGTACAAATCAATACTTAATCTGAAAATTGAAGCAATTAGAAAACAAGAGAAAAAAATGAAACCAAGCATACAGATGAAATATTATAATAAAGATAAAAGCTGAAATCAATAAAACTGAAAATGAGAAAAATCAATGGAACTAAAAGCTAGATTTTTGAAAGATCAATAAAATTCATTAATCTTTAGTATACTGGGAAAGAAAAAGGCCAGGATATACAAATGGCCAATATCAGGAGCAAGAGAAAGACATCATGGCATACGCTGAGGTGAGAACAGGATAACAAGGGAACTCTTGTACCAGCTGAAGTGGAGCCTAGCAACTTCAAAGCACCAAACTCACACAAATGAAACAGATATCCTCAGCTGTCCCACAGCTACTAAAGGAACTTGATTTATAATTAAAATTCTACCCAATCTCCAGGCCTAAATGGCCTCACTAGTTAACAAACATATGAAGGAAAAAAATACAAATCCTACACAATATATTTCAAAAATAGAAGAGTCGTACACTTTCTAGCTAATTTTATAAATCTAGCATTACACTGATAAAAATCAGACAACAGTATAAGAAAGTCACAGACTAGTATCTCTCCTAATCTTTTACATAAAAATCTATAATGAAAGCAAATCATATTACATGGTATGTAAAAGTAAGAATGCAATATTTGAAGATTATATTCTATAAGTTTCAATGTACAATGAGAAATCAAAATTTCAAAAATAATATAATTTATAATGCCTCCTCCCTAATAATAAAATATTTGGGTATAAATTTAACAGATCATTTTCAGGGTCTGTGTGGTAAAAACTACAAATTTCTGATTAATGAAAGCAGACCTAAATGGTTAGAATTCTATACTATATTCATGGATTGAAAGACACATAATATTAAATATGCTAGATTTCCCCAAAAGGATCTGCAAATATAAAGTTTCAATCAGAATCCCAGCAGGGGTTCCATAGAGAAAGCTGATTCTAAAATTTGTATGGAAAGACAATGGTACTTGAAAAACCAAAATAAATTTGAAAAAGAATGAAGGCAGAAAAGGTACACTCATTATAAAATTACTACAAAGCTAGAGTAATCATATCTGAAATTGGAGAAGAATTATACACATAATTCAGTGTCCAGAGATAGAGCCACATAAATACAACCACCTATGGATGTGATTGTTGGAAAATACATAAATAATCTGATGAGTTAGGATTGTTTATTGATCATTTCATGAACGATGTTGAAACTATTGGGTGACCAGATTCAAAAAGTAAAAATAAAAAAGACATTTTACGACAGACGAGAGCAGGCGAGGACTCTCTTTTACGACAGACGAGAGCAGGCAAGGACTCTGCACACCACAGCGGTCACCATCTTGTTGGTTTATGGCAGCTTTAGCTTTGAATTTTATGTGATCTAAAGTTAAAGTTTGTGGGTTGCACAATCCTTTGTTTGCCCTTGTTGATGGATTGGTTCCTGCTTTCCTGAGTTTTTAATGGAAACAATTATATCATATAAGAAATTATCTCATGTGTTTCTATTCCCTGACATCATATATGGAAAAATACAGTCATCATCATCAAAAAAAGACCCTTTTCTGTAAACCTCACAACCTTACACTTAACTTAAAAATCAATACAAAAATTATCATAGGTCTAAACTTTATATATATATATATATATAAAATGTTAGAAGAAAACACTGGAGAAAGCCCATGTGTGGTAGGAGTTAGCTCTCTTTAGTCCTCTTTAGTGAATTAGTATGGAGATCAGATTAGCATCTAATAGCACATAAAGCAGGAGGTTGGCATCCCTTGGACTAGAGGCCAAGAGGGACAGAGCCCAGTTGAGGCTATAGCTCTGTGAGAAACACAAAATGCCTTGTGGAAGGGACATGGCTAAGAGACCAGGCAAGCCACAGAGGACATCAGTTGCTCTGAGAAGCCACAGGACTTCTAGATATTGCAAGAGATGTTGTGAGCCCTCAGGACCACCAAGGATCAAGAGAGAATGCTATATATAAACCAGAGAGCTCCACATAGTGCTCTTTCCCTCTTGCCCTCACAGACTGAGAAATCAACACGTGCTGGAGAGGTGTATAGCAAGGTATGCCTTTCTTCAGCATTGAGGGAGGCCACAATGTTCATAAGCTGAGAGGTGGAGTCCAAGATAGAGATATTTAGCTGCAAGTCAGCCAGAGAGAGACTTTTTGCTGCAACTCAACCTAATAGGGCTGACAGAAAAGGCAGGCAGAGTTCAGAGGCTGAGAAGGAATTTCAGGCCATGAAGCATACAAGGGCCAAGGAAACTATAGAAATTAGTCTCAGCTGATGGAGGAAGCTAGCCTCAAGTTAGGATTAAAACTGGCTGAACTTATAAGATGGCCACAATCTAATGGTTGAAATAAACTGACCATACAAACTGGCAAAGTTAGGACCAATGGACACTAAGCTTGAAAGGGACTGCCTGCTGGCACTGCCACATTCAGGTTACTAAAATCAAATTATCTGGCATGGACCTACATTAATAATATTAATATCCTTTTAAGAAATTTAAAAGTGTTGGCTAGGTGTTCTTAGATATTAAGTGTTTATAGGTATTAGGTTATAGTTTTTAGGTATTAGGTTACAGAATATAGGTGTTTTATACGCGTTTGTTAAGTAGTAATAAATATAAGTGTTTTAAATAAAAATTTTCTGTTACACCCATGAATCCTGGTTAAACAAATAGTTCCTAGGCATCTTATCAAAAGCATAACCAATTAAATTAAAAATAAATAAATAACCTCATCAAAACTAAACAAAATTATATTGAGAGAAAAGGCAAGTGCCCATTACATGGAAACATTTTTAGATAACATGTTTCACAGGACATGTATCCAGGATACTTAGGTAATTCTTTTTTCTTTTTTTTTTACATTTATTTATTTCTTCAAGTTACATCTCAGTAATAATCCCCTTCCTCCTCTCCATCCTGGTCCCACCATCCTACCCTCTTCCCCCTCACCTTCCTATTTGCTTTTTTTTTTTAATTTAAGGTATATCTTTCCTCCCCACCAACAGCTCCCCCTTTTAGTCCAAAAAAACAGCTCTTTTTCTTATAACAATAAATACAATAGAAATCTGTAAGAATAATTAGGCCACAATTATGAAAATTATAATGTATAATATACATTCCCAATGTCCAGTCCATACATATTTGGCAAATGATATTAATATTCTATCATCTATCTATCTCCATGAGTTTAAAATTCTATACCTAACTCAGTTTCTATCCTAACTTGCATTGCCAACTTAAAAACATCTTCTTAGACCTAGAACATCCTTTTAATCCCTAAGCAACCTAAAATTTAACTGTGGGACTGCAACTATCTAGTCTTCAACCACATCAGAGACCTGAGAAGTATAAATATGTCTGATTGTACAGGAAGTGCAGAGCCAGCAGCTTTCAAAACTAGGAAATGACAGACAACTGGCTGCCTGGACAGTCCCCAATTTCAGCCTTTTGGCCCCGTATCTCTGACAGACATTAATTGTAAAGCAGGAATTATGAAGGACTTGCCTACCCTGTCTTGGCAGAGCTAGGCTGTCAACTTACCTGCTTTCAAGTTTTGTCCTTTTCAGACAGCAATCTGTCTACAGTTGAGGCAAGGGATCTTTCTAACCCAGTGACAAGCTTGCCACTAATGCAACCATCTCCAAATGGAGATTCTTCAATGCTCATCCTCTACTTGGAGTAGAATAGGGGTGCTGTTGGAGCTGACATGTCTCAATATCAAAAAATCTCAAGTGAAGAAAACAACTTTGAATGCCATATTCTACAGATCTCTTGAGGTTTTTGAAGACCACCTATCTGTCTCCATATACTTGGATAAGCAAATGTTGCTTGTCTCTAGCAACTTGATTTCTGATAAACTTAGAAAACATCTGTGATAAACTATGCTAGTACCTAACAAAATGACATGTTTGAATGACTATTAGTTTTCATTTCTTAATTATCTTAAATAGCTTGTGACAGTTGCTATCAAGGTCAAAACTTTACATTGCATTTTTAAGCATTACCTAGGTACAATATCTTAAAAAGAGTTAACCTTAATTTTGTATCCATATACAAAAATCAACACCAATGTAGCCAAATATAGTCTTAATTTTATATCAATATATATAAATGTAAAAGCATATTCAATAATCTATCCCTTTTCTTTATAATTCTATATTATGTCTATATCCCATTTTTCAAGTCTTTCCCCCCCCCTACATAGGAGAGAAAGAAGGATAGAGAAGAAAAAGAGAGAAATCCATGTTTCTAATCTCCAAAACCTATGTAGCAAGACCATTTAACAACTTGTAACCAATCCCCTTAAATAACAGACATCTATAACCCATCAAATGACCAAAGGGGGATTAAAGGTATATACCACCATCCCTGGAACTAAGTTTTTCTCTATTTGGAGTTTGTTCTGTGGCAGGCTGGCCTTGAATTTAGAGATCTGCTTGTTTCTGTCCCCAGTGTGTTGTAATTAAGGATGTATGCTTCTCAAGTGATGGGATTAAAGGTGTGCACCATCACCACCCTGTTCATTGTAACTCTAGAATTTAAAATACAATGAACTCTATAGTGATTCTCCTGTCTCTGCTGGGGTTAAAGGCATGGGCTAACACAACCCTTCTCAAATATTTTACCTTAGCTCCAAATTACTTCAGCTCTTAGAGGTTTAGAAAACCAGGTTGAACTATAGTAACCCTCAATTTACTTACAACATTTTAAACATCTTAACTGCCTTTTTAATGCCAAACAATGAAAATATCCTTTATATATATGAAAAAAAAAAACTTTTAAGCTGATATCCAAGAGTGTGTGAGCTATGTGGCAACTTGCAGTCTAACCTTTTAACCTGAAATTAAGACCATTTTTTTTTTCCGTCATGACAGAAAGGCAAGTATGCCTTTGGTAGATTATCATTTGAAAATTTTATAATTTATTTTTATTATATTTTAAGCTTAGTTACCCTTTTTAAAAAAAATTAATATGTTTTCTCAAGTTACCTCTAGAACATAGTTTCCTCCCTCCTCCCTTCCCAGACCATCCATACTTCCCTCCCTCCTTCCCTTTCTTGCTCCCTCCCTTTCCCCTTCCCTCATTATTCTTCTTCTCGGTACTCTTCTTCTCCTCAGATGAGGGGGCCCTCACATATCAAAATCCCTGAGTTCACGGGTCATGTGAGGGCTAAGAGCTTCCTCTTGTACTGGGGCTTGATATGGCATACCATCTAAGGTAAGGTGTTCCACTAACCTGGGACAGGTTCCATGACTCACTGCTGGGTGGAGTCTTTCATAGGATAGTTATTCTAGGTTCCTATTTGTTTGGATCTGTGGGTTGTAGGATAGTTTCCTGTGCTATATGGTTACTATCCACATATAAGAGAATACATACCATGTTTATCTTTCTGGGACTGAGTCAGCTCACTTAGAATAAGCTTTTCTAGATCCATCCATTTGGTTGCAAGTGACATGATTTCATTGTTTCTGATAGCTGTGTAGTATTCCATTGTGTAAAACGTACCACAGTTTTGTTTTTGTTTTGTTTTGTTTTGTTTTTTAGCCATTCTTCAGTTGGAGGAAATCTGTGTTGTTTCCAGTTTCTGGCTTTTACAAATAAAGCTGCTATGAACATTGTTGAGGCAATGTCCATGTGATTTGGTGAAGAATCTTTTGGATATGTGCCCAGGAGGGGTATGGGTAGGTCTTGAGGTAGAACTATTTTCAATTTTCTAAGATATCTCCAGATTGATTTACAAAGTGGTTGTACAAATTTGCACACCCACCAATAATGGAAGAGTGTTCCTCTTTTTCCACATCTTTGCCAGCATGTACTATCATTTGAGTTATTTATCTTAGCTATTCTGATGGGTGTGAGATGGAATTTCAGAGTTGTTTTGAGTTTCATTTCCCTGATGACCAAAGATGTTGAACATTTCTTCAAGTGTCTCTTGGCCTTTAGAGATTCCTTTTTTGAATTCTCAGTTTAGTTCTTGAAGGGGCTGATAGGTTAATATAAGTTAGATTTAGTGAATATA
>CAJQZJ010032856.1:569440-594440 GCA_907164525.1 Lophiomys imhausi
TGTTATAAGTGAATTTAGTAAATAATAGTCTAAAAAGTTCGGTTTCAAGTTCTATACCCCATTTTTTGATTGGGTTATTTGATTTTTTTGGTGTTTAATTTCTTGAGTTCATTATATATTTTGGATATTAGCCCACTGTTGGATGTCAGGTTGGTGAGCATCTTTTCCCAGTCTGTAGGGTGATGTTTTGTTCTAAGGACAGTGTCCTTTGCCTTATGGAAACTTTACAGTTTCAGAAGGTCCCATTTATTGATTGATTGTTTTAGAGCCTGAGCTATTGCTGTTCTGTTCAGGAAGTTAGTACCCATGCCAATGAGTCCCAGGCTTTTTCCCACTTTCTCTTCTATTAATTTTAGTGTGTCCAGATTTATGTTGAGGTCTTTGATCCACTTTGACTTAAGTTTTGTGCCAGGTGATAGTATGGGTCTATTCACATTCTTCTACTTGTTGACATCCAGTTAGACCAGCACCATTTGTTGAAGATGATTTCCTTTTTCCATTGTATGTTTTTGGCTTCTTTCTCAAAAATTAAGTGGCCGTAGGTTTATGGGTTTATTTCTTGGTCTTCAATTCTATTCCATTGATCAACTGGTCTGTTTCTATGCCAATACCATGCTACTTTTATTACTATTGCCCTGTAATACAGCTTGAAATCCGGGATGGTGATACCTCCAGATATTCTGTTATTGTACATGGTTGATTTAGCTTTTCTGGGTTTTTTGTTCTTCCATATGAAATTGAGAATTGTTCTTTAAAGTTCTGTAAAGAGTTGTGTCAGTATTTTGATAGGACTTGCATTGAATCTGTATATTGTTTTTGTTAAGATGGACATTTTTATTATTTTAATCCTACCTACCCATGAGCAAGGGAGATCTTTCTATCTTCTGATATCTTCTTCAATTTCTTTCTTCAGAGACTTGAAGTTCTTGTCATACAGGTCTTTCACTTGCTTGGTTAGAATTACCCCCAGGTATTTTATATTATTTGTGGCTATTGTAAAGGGTGTTGATTCCCTAATTTCTCTCTCAGTCCATTTATCTTTTGTGTAAAGCAAGGCTACTGATTTTTTAAATTAATTTTGTGTCCAACCACCTTGCTGAAGGAGTTTATCAGTTGTAGGAGTTCTCTGGTGGAATTTTGGGGCTACTTATGTATACTATCATATCATCTGCAAATAGGGATGATTTGACTTCTTCCTTTTCAATTTGTATCCCCTTGATCTCCTTTAGTTGTCTTATTGCTCTAGCTAAAACTTCAAGTACTAAGTTGAAGAGATCTGGAGAGAGTGGGCAGCCTTGCCTTGTCCCTGATGTTAGAGGAAATGCTTTAAGTTTCTCTCCATTTAGTTTGATGTTGGCTATTGGGTTGTTGCAAATTGCCTTTACTATGTTTAAGTATGGTCCTTGTATGCCTGACCTCTCCAAGACTTTTAGCATGAAGGGGTGCTGGATTGTGTCAAATGCTTTTTCAGAGTCCAATGAGATGATCATGTGGGTTTTTTTCTTCTTTCAACTTGTTTATGTGGTAGATTACATTGATGGATTTTCTTATGTTGAACCACCACTGCATTCCTGGAATGAAGCCTACTTGATCATGGTGTATGATACTTTTGATGTGATCTTGGATCTGGTGTGGAAGTATTTTATTTAGTATTTTGGAATCCATGTTCATAAGGGAAATTGGTCTGAAATTTTCTTTCTCCATTGGGTCTTTGGGTGGGTTAGGTGTCAGGGTGACTGTGGCCTCATAGAATGAGTTTGTCTGTGTTCCTTCTGTTTCTATGTTGTGGAAGAGTTTGAAGAATATTGATGTTAGTTCTTTGAAGGTCTAGTAGAATTCTGTGCTGAAACCATCTGGCCTTAGGCTGTTGTTAGTTGGAAGACTTCTAATGACTTCTTCTATTCCCTTAAGGGTTTTTGGACTGTTTAATTTGTTTACCTGATCTTGATTTAACCTTGGTAGTTGGAATCTATCATTTAGGTTTTCCAATTTTGTTGAATACAAGTATTTGAAGTAGGATATAATAATTCTTTGGATTTCCTCAGTGTCTATTGTTATTTCCCCCTTTTCATATCTGATTTTGTTGATTTGGGTATTTTCCCTCTGCCTTTTAGTTAGTTTGGCTAAGGGTTTGTCTATTTTGTTGATTTTCTCAAAGAACCAACTCTTGGTTTTATTGATTCTTCGTATTGTTCTTTTTGTTTCTAAGTTATTGATTTCAGCCCTGAGTTTAATAATTTCCTGTTGTCTGCTCCTCTTAGGAGTGTTTGCTTCTTTTTGTTCTAGCTCTTTCAGGTATGCTTTTAGGTCACTGGTATGGGAACTCTCCAATTCTTTTTGAAGGCACTTAGTGCTATAAACTTTCCTCTTAACACTGCTTTCAATGTCTCCCATAAGTTTGGATGTGTTGTGCCTTCATTTTCATTGAGTTCTAAGAAGACTTTAATTTCTTTTTTTATTTCTTCCCTGACCCAGAGGTCATTGAATAGAGAGTTGTTCAGTTTTCATATGTTTGCAGACTTTCTGTTGCTTTTATTATTGTTGAAGTCCTTTATTCCATGATGGTCTGATAAGTTACAAGGGGTAATTTCAATTTTCCTGTATCTGTTGAGGCTTGCTTTGTGACGGACTATATGGCTGATTTTGAAGAAGGTTCCATGAGGTGCTGAGAAGAAAGTATATTCTTTTGGTTTAGGGTGAAATGTTTTGTAGATATCAGTTAGGTCCATTTGATTCATGGTATCTGTCAGTTTCAATATTTCTCTGTTTGGTTTTTTCATCATTGATCTGTCCAGCACAAGAAACACACCTCAGCAAAAAATATAGGCATTATCTCCAAGTAAAGGGCTGGAAAAGATATACCAAGAAAGTGAGAGTGGTGTATGGAACTCTCCCACTATGGGTGGGGTTCGATGTGGGATTTGAACTTTAGTACTGTTCCTTTAACAAATGTGGGTCCCCTTACATTTGGGGCATAGATGTTCAATATTGAGATATCATCTTGCTGGATTTTTCTTTTGATGAGTATGAAGTGTCCTTCCCCATCTCTTTTGATTAACATTGGTTGAAAGTCTAATTTATTGGATACTAGAATGGCTACTCCAGCTTGCTTCTTGGGTATATCTTTTCCAGCCCTTTACTTGGAGATAATGCTTATATATATATATATATATCTTTTTTCCCCCCTGAGGTGTATTTCTTTTACACAGCAGAATGAGGGATTCTGTTTTAGCATCCATTTTGCTAGCCTATGGTTTTTTAATTGAGGAATTGAGCCCATTGATGTTGAGAGTAATATTAATGACCAGTGAATGTTACTTCCTGCCATCTTGATGTTTGTGGAAATAGTGTGTGAGTGAGCTTCTCTTCTTTTGGTTTTGCTGCTGTTGGGTTCTTTGCTTCCTGTGTTTTCTTGCGTGTAGTTAACCTCTTTGGGTTGGAGTTTTCCTTCTAACATCTTCAGTAGAGTTGGATTTGTGCATAGATATTATTTGAATTTAGTTTTTTCCTGGAATATCTTGTTTTTTCCATCTATGTTGATTGACAATTTTGCTGGAAATAGTGGTCTGGCTTGGCATTTGTGGTTTTTTGGGGTCTGCAAGATGTCTGTCCAGGCCCTCTGGGCTTTTAGTGTCTCTGATAAAAGTCAGGTGTGATTCTGATAGGTTTGCTATGATATGTTACTTGGCCCCTTTACCTAGCAGCTCTTAATATTCTTTGTTCTGTATATTTAGTGTTTTGATTATTCTGTTGCTAGAGGATTTTCTTTTCTGGTCTTATCTATTTGGAGTTCTGTAGACTTCTTGTACAATTATAGGCATCTCTTTCATTAGGTTTGGGATAGTCTCTTCAATGAATTTCTTGAAGATATTTTCTGGTCCTTAGAGCTGGGAATCTTCTCTTTCTTCTATTCCTATTATTCAGAGATTTTATCTTTTCAAAGTGTCCTTGATTTCCCGAAGGTTTTGTGTCAGGATTTTTTGGATTTGACATATGTATTATTTTCTTCAATTTTATCCTCTGTGCCTGAGATTCTTTCTTCCATCTTTTGTATTCTGTTGGTGATACTGTGTCTGTAGTTCCTTTTCTTTTCCTAAGGTTTTCCAGTTCCATGGATGTCTTGCCTTGTACTTAATTTATTGCTTCAACTTCCCTTTTCAGGTCTTCCATTCCTTTAAGAGTTTTATTCATTTCCATCACTTCTTTTACAGTATTTATTGTTGCTCTCTGAGCTATTTGATTTCCTCCATCATGCCTTCCATTGTTAACATAAGCATAGGATTAAGGTCAGTTTCCTTTTTCAGTTGTGTTAGGATGTCCAGAGTTGTCTGTAGCATTATAGCTAGGTTCTGTAGACATAATATTGGGTTTTTGTTTGTTTGATTGATTGTTTTTATAGTGTTCTTGTGCTGGCCTTTAGTCATCTGGTTGACCCTGGTGTTGTCTGGTTGTTTCTGAGTGCCAGTTGGCCTTGGTGCTGGGGGAAAACCCCTGTTCTGGGGGCTGGGGGATCCTGAGATCCTGGTGTCCAACTCCAGATGGTGGGTAGGTTCGTGTAATAGACTGGTTCTTGGATAGTGACTGCTGCTCTCCTCAACTGGTTGTGACCCAATTGTACCTATATACAGGGGATTGGAGTGGTGAGGGGGCTATCCTGTGAGGACCTGAGAGCTGGTGGGTCTCCTCAGGAATGCAGGTCGAGCTGTAGTTGGGCCTGTGTTCTCCCCTTTCTGACACAGTCATTCTGGTTCAGCAGCTAGACTGACCATACAGGCAGAGAGCTCCACCCAAGACTGGTGCCAGCATCGGTGCCTGTTGCTGACTGCCTCAAAAGTTCAGGTGCTCATGTGAGTGACCTGACCTAATGTTTGTGAGAAACACACTGTTGCTGGCTTTGTTTGCAGTCAGATGGCTCCTAAATGCTTTGCTGTGGCTGGGTTTGGTCTCTGCCACTGAGCTAACATGCACACTGTGCTGCCATGTTAGGAATCCTGAAAAGAAAATCTTACTTACTTTTGCTTTTGTGGTCAGGCTCCTTTTCCTGGTTGGGTGTACAGGTCTTCCTGGAGACAGGATATCTGGCAGACAGGATATCTGGCAGACAGATAGGGTTTCTGATCTGTGGCTGGAACTGTGGGCAGGATCTGCTTGTGGGCTGGGTTCCCTCTGACTGTTGCTCTTCTCCAGACAGGTGACAGAGCTGTTACTTATGTAATTCTTAAAGTTCAACAACCAACAGATAATTGAAAAAATTATAAGTGGGTGAACCACCAACAAGCACTTATCCTTTGGAGGAAATGCACATTGAAACTGAGACAGTGTGCATAGCATGTTGGTGAGAATAGATAAAATATAATCAGAGGGTGCATGATGAAGAATAGTATCTCTCATATATTATGAGCAAGGTGTGTTTATGTATATACACAAATAGCACTCCTGAGACCACTCCTGAGACAACCCCAGACACTCAGAGATCCCAGGCACCACTAAGAAGAGCAAGTAAGTGGTGGAGAAATGGAAGATAAGAGAAACAGAAGGATGTGGGCGGATGTGGGCACAACAAAGAGAAGCTGAACTGGAGACTTGTGGGTAGTCAGGAACAACCCAATGTGAGTAGCTGGTGAGGTCACCTAGGACCATGGTGGGGACCTGGTCTCTGATGCAACCTGGGGCTATATCTGGGTCCATGGCTCTGCAGCAGCAGGGGTCTATTATCACCAAAAGCCAGGTGGACATCCCTGGTCTGGGCTGCCACCTGGGGCATATTGATGTCTGAGGTCTGTGCAGAACTGACCCACTCCAAACCTGGGCATCAAGGAAGAACTGGCCCTAGAAGCATGAGAGCAGGAGAGGCAACCCTGCCCCTAGCCAGCTGCAGTATTTGAGACAGCAGGGCCTGTACATTTCAGTAGTTGTGTGTAAGCTGACCCCAAGGATGTGAGCTTGGGAGAGCTGGCCCTACCACTTGTTTCGCTGTGGTGGCATGGATGAAGGAGAAATACCCTCCTCTCTCTCTTACCCCCATCACCTGTAGCAGGTGAGAGACCTGGCCCTGGGATCATGAGAGCAGGAGATCTGGCCCTATCTTTCACCATCTGCAGCACTTAGGAGAGCAGGCACTGCACCTCACCTGGACAACACAGTACAGCTAGCCCTGGATGTGGGGGTTGTGGGTAAGCTGGCCCCAAGGGTGTGAGTGGAAGAGCCACTCTTGCCTTTTGTCTGCTTTGGGGTGGTGTGAGCAAAGAAGAGATCCCATCCCCTCCCTTTTGCCCTCACCACCAGGGGCAGACAGGAGATCTGTCCCTGATGGGTCACAAGAGCAGGAGAGTTGATCCTGCCCCTCATCTGCTCAGCATTCAGGAGAGCGGACTCTGCACCTTGTCTTGGCAGCACAGTGCAGCTGGTCCTGGATATGCGGGTTATGAGTGAGCTGGCCCCAAGAATGAGAGTGTGAAACAGCCAGTCCTCGATGTGGGGGTTGCAGATGAACCAGCCCTGAGGGTGTGAGCCCAGGAGAGCTGGTACTGACTCTTGTCCACTGAGTGGTGCCATTGGCAAGGGAGCGATCCCCTCCACTCTCTTTTGCCCTCACCACAGGTAGCAAGTAGAAGAGTTGGCCCTGATGGAGTCATGAGAGCAAGAGAGCTGGCCCAGCCACTTACCTCCTGCAGCACTCAGGGGAGCAGGCCCAACACCTTTCCTGGAGGACACAGTAGAGCTGTCCCTGGATGTGGGGGTTACAGGCCCAGAACCAGGGCTTTGAACTGGCCCATCCCAATATCTATCCAATGGATGAACTGCTGGAGTGCATGAAGAGGCCAAGGCCAGTTTTACAAACCCAAAACTACAGGATCTCCATGTCACAGGGCAACAACAGGATATTTGAGAGGGGTCCCAGTGAGGTTCCAGTATTGACAAAGTAGCAGAAGCCAGAGTCCTCATACCAGACCAAGGAGTCATTGTAATGAACATTTGCAAGTGAAAAAGTGTGGGGGGAAAAAGGGAGTATTGTGGGACAGACTGAGACACACTATAGCTTCCACAATGAGATTATTTTTTTCCCCGTCCAGCGAGGTTTCAAGGGTAGAAGGTGGGTCTGAGGGGGTGGGAGATGAGTGGGAATAGGGTACATGATGTGAAATTCACAAAATAAAAACCAATAAAAAGATTTTTTAAGCCAAACTTTATTGGTGGAGACCATATTAGTGGTTGCCTTTATTATGATGGGGAAGGGTTGTGCCAACCAGGGGAAAGAGAAATTTACTTACGTTAATTTTTATTTGTTTTGTTTTGCATTTGAGGCAAGGTCTTTAAGAACACAGTTCAAACAGTATACCTACACAATAACCTTTAACAACAACAACAAAGGAAAAGCCAAGATAATTGAAAGCACAGGAGAGCTGAAGATTCTGAGAACAAAACCTCACATTCAAGCCTCGGCATCCCCAGGCTGTGACTGTGAAGGAGCCCAGCAACTAGACCAGGTCTTTCTCCTTACACAGATCTTCCACCAACTGTGCTGAAAGGGACCACTGGAACAAACAAAGGACACATGCGTGCTGACAGCTTGATGGAGATGCTAACTATCTCTCAAGGAGGAAGACACAGTGTTAGCTGACCTCTGTCTCTGTTTGCCTCTGCCATCCCCATGAGCCCATGAACCAGCCTCAGCTTAGTCGTGTATACCTGAAAACTCTTTCATAAGTGACACCTCTCTCATATGCCATCTCTTTGAAAGCCAGGATAAGTATTATTATTCTCATTTTATTAAGGAGGAAATAGGTTATCATATTTCACTAAGATCAGGTAGGAGAAGAAAGAACCACAGGTGAGAACCCTTGACTTGTATTGCTCATTCATTCACCCATCAGAAGATATTTATCAAGTAAGTACTTACATGATGGAGAATGATAGTCTCTACTCAGCTAAACTCCATGTGAAAAAATAATTATATATATAATACATATTATGTTTTTAAATATTTTATAAATAGTATACATAATATTTATATTTTGTGTTTATGTATTATATAATGTATTTATATATTTTAATACATTTTATGTCTTATAAATGTGTATAATATTTATATTATATAAATATGTATTTATAATTATAGGCAATACAATATTTATAATAAGTAATATATATAGTTATATGTACGTACACACACACATATATATGTATATATATCCATCTCACACACACAAATATATATGTATATATATCCATCACACACACACACACACACACACACACACACACACACATATATATATATATATATATATATATATATATCCATCCTCAAAACAAGGTGTTAAACAACAGCTTTTTGGTCATAAAAAAACAGTAGCAGTTGTAACAGGAGTGTTAACTGTTGAAAGATCTAAGACATCATGGAGGAGATGTTGTGTTGATTTGATTCTTCATTGTTATGACAAGGTATCTGTCATACACAATTTAAGGGATGGTCAGACATATTTTGGCTCACTGTCTCTGTGTGTGACTGCCTGTGGTCACCAGGGGTCTCACCTGCTCTGTGTGGCTCACAGTTTCAGTGTGTGGCTACTTGCCCCTAGGAGCTTGGACAGAACATCATGACAGCCCGGAGTTTCTTCTCAGGAGCTATTAAAAACAGAGGAGGGGAGTCCAGTTTGAGTTACATGGTTCTATGATAAGTCTCATGTACCTAATAACAAGTATGAACAAAGTGTCGATCTTTCAGATGATCCTCAATTAGAGGAAGATATTTAGTAAACATGTTTTGATTGACTGACTAGCCACTATGTATATGATTTTGAGGGTGAAAAGCTGTGTTTCCCATGCTCCATCTGGCTGCCTGTGGTCACCAGGGGTCTCACCTGCTCTGTGGATTGCTGTTTTCGCTTAGTGCATTTTGTTGGGGTGGAGCAATGAAGAGCACTGCCTGGGGAATAAGGAGAGAAGAATAGCAGCCTAAATGCAACTCTAGAAAGTCATTATGATATGCTTTCAAAGGCGGTAATTACTACTCCAACTTTTCATGTAAATCACTATTAGTATTTTTATTTAAACTACAACTGTGTTTTGTTATTTGACACAAAACCCTTTTGAGAACATCTGCCCACAATTGGATTCCTTTCCAAGCATTCCTTGGAAGAGGAGGAAAAGGATACATACGTCAGGGGGTAATTTAATGCTTGTAGCTGAGACCTTGAAAAGGATCCATTGTAAGGGGGAAAAGCCAAAGGGAATGAATTATAAAACACACAGAGTCATTTCTGGTTGCCCTTCTGAAACAAGGCTGGAGATTGGGCTTTAAAGCGAGAACCTTCACAACTGACCTTTTACAAACACAAGGGGCTAGAGTCCACACTGGGAAACTTGGGCTCTGTTGAGCAAGATTGATTTGTGAATGGCGGGCCGCAAATGTGAGGATGAGAGGCATGAGGAAATAGGGAGAAACTGTGAGCCTCCAGACCTGGATAACTGATCTGGTAACTGTGGCCAGTCATTTCAGTGGTCATTTAGAGGATGCTACATGGGAGATGGTCTTTGAGAAGAATGGAATCCACATCAGCAGAAAATGTGTGATGGTGGTGGCTTGCAATCTTCAGCTACAGGGTGTGGCAGGAAGTGGGTGACTGGAGTTAAACGCATTTAGAATCTGAGTTGCACACTGTGTGCAGCAAGAGTCATTTAGATTCTCCTGGAGTCGGGCAAACTAGCTGTGACACTGACAACAAGATAGATAAATTATTATCCTGACAACTCAAAATCTGGCAAAAGCTGGGGAGCTATTCCAGCAGCAATGACAGAAACAGGTCAGGCTCGAACTCAGCTGGTGCTAGGTCACAAATATTTCTAGTAGTTTATGCAAAACATTGTTCAGCCATTCCTCTTGCAGTGCAATGAAGCTTAGAAAGAGTGAGAGGTGGTATTTATATGTCTTTGGAATATTCATAGGGGCCACAAGGAGACCTGAAATCAAGAGTCAGTGGATAAATATGGATTTACCTTGTATTCTTTTAAGGGCTATAATCTTCCACACAAGCTCTGCTTTCAAAGTGACATAAAGTTAATAACCTTTTCCCAGCCTTCAAAACATCTCTTCTCCTCCAAACTTCAAGGTGACTTCTACTCCAAGCCCCTGAACTGTGCTGTCTACTCTTCTATATTGAAGACTTCCTTGACCCCCAGAGAGGGCTGGCACCAAGGTTACTTATTCAGTATCAATTCTACACCTTTCCCTTACAAATAAAACTTCAAGTTTGTTTGACAACCTAGCCTCTTTCACCAGGCCATGTGCTTCTCTGAACAAATCATGGTAATCACACTGTTCTGTCCAATCCTTTCTAGGGAATAGACTTACGATACCGCGTTGTGTACTAAGATTGGAGGAGGACTCCACTGAGATGATTCCAAGATGGTCTCTCTGATCCAGTTGCTCAGCACAATCATGTTCGTGTGTGTTTGGAGACAACAGCCATAGAAGGTACTTGTCAAGGAAAAGACAACAGAAAAACAAGACAGAAAGACCCAGGGAGTATATAGTATTGGTGTCATGGAGTCATGAGCCAGCCCGGCTGGAGTGCTCCGTTTCAGGACTTTACGAATTCTCATTGTTTAAGCCATTTTCACTCATGTTTCCTATGACTTGCAGCGGAAAGTGTAATTGATGAACATGCACGTCTGTGTGCTCATTTTCCTCATCTCTGCCTTAGCAAACATATTGTTGTTACCCACAGTACTTGCTATGCACCAGGTGTCAGTGAATGGTGGGTCCCTAAAGAGACACATGCATAGATGGATGCGTGGATGTACTGCATCTTAATACTAACCGCATTCCCGATGCAGGGATGTACACCGCTCTCCTCCCAGGTGTGAAAGCCACAGCTTACTTCCCTGTTTCTTTTTTCCCTTAAAGGATCCGTCTTCAAGTTCTAGTCATCTTCCCTTCTAGATTCATCCCAAAGCCTCTTCATTTCATCTGCTTCCCCATTCAAATTTAAGTTCTATCAGCTCTTAATTAGACCAGTACATCAAACTTCTAATTAGTTTTCTGGATTCCCTTAAATCTGTTGTGTACACTCCAGTCCAAGAAAATCTCTCCAAATGCTGAGTTCTCTACTTCCCCCATCTCTGCCTCAGACAGAAGGCTGGAGAAGATAACCTCAGAACTCACAATGCTCCCAGAATTGTATATTCTATGCGTTTCACTTTAAGCAACTTTTTTCCCTTGATACTCTAACAAGACAGGCCTATTGATTGCATGAATGTGCCTTGATTTTCACCTGCTCTTCCATGTGTCCATCGGACTTGGCCTTTATGTTTACTCTTTCCACGCTTCAGTTCAATCTTGACTTTCACATGGAAGCCTTCTCTGAACTAAGTGGCTGGTTTCCCCTCACATACCCTTTGCAATATCAAACTGGCATTCCTCTCAAAGTGACTAGATGGTAATTAATTACACTAGATTAATAATTATACTAGATGGTAAATACAAACAGAAATTGTCCTGGGATAGTAGAATGTTTGTCCATCCTTTCCTTAAACTATATTGTAATTTTTTGTTTACTAGTTACTATTTCATTCATTTACATTTCTCTATAAATGAACATGGACACAGACCATATCTCAGTGCCACATTTTTTCATGCCAGGCACAGTGCCAGATTAAATAACAGACAATAAGTACCTGTAGAAAAATTTAAGAATAAGTGAATATGCAAAGTCAGTTCACATTTCATTTTCTACTTCTTTTTACCATCCTCCATAGATTGATTTTTGTATAGGAGACAATATTATTGCTTCTCATTTTTTTTTTTAGATCTAGAGACATTTGACATGGCATTGCTTTATTGTAGAATCATTTAATCAGCAAGTATCTATCGAACGTCTAATGTGATTCTGATGATTCAAAAATTAAAACAACAAACAAGAATGATATTCTCTCAAAGAACTTGCAGTCCCATGTGTTGGTGGAGGAGAATAGCTAACACTCACTTGGACTTCAGACAAGTCTGCATGATAAAAATTACTAGTCAATCTGGAGAAGAGAGGAGAGTTCTCAACTTTTTTTCCTTCTCTGCTTTGTCATCTCCTTGCCTCCCATTCTAAGGTCCTTGCCCTTATGATATCCATTTCTTAGTAAAATTTAACAGCAGGAAACACTCAGCTACTTTGTGGTAATTTTAGATCCTAGCAATATGTTAAAAATAATATTAATGCATATCAACCTGCAAGAAATAAATGGAAATCTCAAGGAGCCCGAAATTAAGTGCTATAAGCATAGGATCTGATTTCAAAGCTTCCCCATGGGTGTTTATCAAATTCAGTAATAGCTAGTAGTTTGGGTTTTAATATACAATCAGGCCAGATATGAGGCCGTGGGTCCTGTGAGACATTGAATTAGAAACTAATACCCCTTCATGAAGCTGTAATGCTCAAATGGGGTATAGCCTGAATAATTAGAGGCATTGGGGCAGGGGGAAGATCCACCCACCCCAGCAGGGAAACAATGAAATTTGGTGTTCTAGGTTATAAAGGGGTGGAGGGAGGGAAGTATATATCCAGAGATATAATCATTCCTAGAGAAATAACGCTATAGGCTTCTCCTTCATTCACTTGTTGAAATTAAAATGTATATTTCTATAGTGGTGTTGAAACTGTCAAGACAAGAAATTTACATAGAAATTAACCCTGGGACAGTGATGTCACTGGAGTAACAGATGACTGACCAGAAGATCATTTTGGAGGGACACACCTGCATCCTGTGTGGGTGGGTCACCACTGAGTAATGGCCCTATGTCACATGACACAGCCACACAAGCAAGACAGGAATGCAATCATCTACAACAATAAAAACATCAACTGAAAAAGATGGTACCCTCAGCAGAATCCCCTGGAAACAGAGTTTGAGATGGAGATTTACAGGCAGGAGTTTTCTGGAAATCGCCCTATGAAACACCATTAAGAACATGGGGGGAAAAAAAGTAGAACTAATCAGGAGATGATACGGTAACACAACTGCAGCAGAGTCCTCAACTCACCCTGAAGGGACCCCAGTGGCTGAGAGGGCTCTTAAGAATTATCACAAAGTGAAAGAATTAAGCTAGGCCTTTATTCCCTAATATCACCTAGGTATTAGTACAAATTGCCCTGAGAAGAAGTCATAAATCTGGAGTTGGTTCTGTTTGGCCAAAGATAATTTTGAGAGAGATCTAAAAGTAAGCCACCAGCAACGTATGAAAGGAAACAAGCACCTTTGTTCTTATCGAAGTAGACCGGAGGTAAGGGCACTGAGCAGCAGAGCAGCACCCACTACAACCTGCCTTCTTAAGCTGCTCAGCTTCATTTACTTTTGTACATTGCATTTTGTTCTGTCTAGGTAGAACATCATCAGATTTATGATTGTTCTGAGCCCTTTGCAATCTTTGGTAAGTAAACTTACTGGAGAACTCTGGCAGACCTCCGCACTGCCAAGTAGTTTCACAAACACACACACAATGTTCACTACTTCCAGTCACTGTTATCCATTCTAGATCTCTTCCCAATCACCAAGTACCTCTGTGGTCTTAGTAGCTTAACTGATGAAAACTTCGAGGATGTAGGCTTTCTATCACTTTATTCTTCTAAGACTGTGTTAACTGTACTTGTCCATTACAAATCGGCAGCAGAGTCTCAAAACATACGAAGTAGTTCATTTGAGTGTGAAACATGATCTTTTTCTTCATTGTGGGACAGCTGTATCTTCTCCTGAAGTATAAATTACCTCTCCAAGCAAGGTATATTCTTTTCCTGGCTGCTAGCCTCTTGAAACACAGAGTCATATAAAACATTGTGCAGCCATAATTTAAAGTAAAATTGGATGTTATTACACCCTCCAGCAGCAGTCATCAAACTCTGAGCATTAGAATATCTAATTAAACTTCTTTTCAAGTTGCCAGGACAGGAAACACAAATTTTGTAAGTGGGGTTACTGTGAGTGATACTAACACAAAAATGGCAAACACAGGAAAACAGTTAAGCAACTTGACTGGTAGAAAGTGAAGATCAAATACATTACATAATATGAAATATTTACATCTTCAAATGAACACATAAACAATGGTATGGGCTGAAAAACAACCAAAGTGGAAATATAAAGTATTAAAAACAGAAAATGAGATGATAGAAATAAAAGTAAATAGATAAAATCACAACAAATGTAACAATCAAAATTCATAGATGCTCAGACAATCCAGTTGTAAAAAAATAGATATATTACAAATATAATGTCATGGAAGACTCAGAATTAAGGGAAAAGTAAAATTTATCAGGAAAAGACTTTCTGAAAAAAGAAAGTCATTATATTAACTTTATAAAACAAATTGGTGCTTTTTTAAATCACAATTTTATGAGCAAAGAAGGTAATTTATGGAATTATTAAGAAGATGTATTATCTTAAATACATATGCACTTAACATCATAAGACTAAAATCTATAAGGAATTCAGGGCAACCAACATCAGTACTGTATCTCTTATGAGTTTTGTCTTTTTACAAGATTTGCTACCTCATGAAAAGGGGGCCCAAATTTAAAACCGTGGTTGTTGGGTCAATTTAATCCAAAAGCAAGGTTAATTTATAAATGTATTCTAGAGCATGAATAAATAGATCTTTTTTTATCTTGTGAAGTTTGTTTGCCAAGTGCAGCTGTGTTTATGAAGCTGAAGTTTTGCTTACTGATTCTAGGAAGTAGATTCAGTAAATGATTTATGGAATTGAGCTGAACTTTTGTAAGGAAATATAAGCCAATTGTCAAACACTCGTACACTGTGGTGGACTTTTAGGTGGGTTTCTTATTAAATGGAAATTGTTTTTCAGAAATTTGGATTGGCTAGCAGCCCTGAAACAGAGCCAAGTTCTGAAAATAAAGATGATACGTTTCATGTGAGTTGTTCTGTCTCTTTATTTTGTTTGTTTCTGTTTTGCTTTTGCTTGGTTGAGATTTTTTTTTTCTTTAATGAAAATAAATCTCACTGGCATGGTTTATACAAACACATTCCCAATCAAAAAGATTTTCCTTTGGGTTAATATTCCAAGACAATCTCCTAACTATAGTTTTTAGTATTTATTTACCAAGTCAAACAGTCTCCTCTTGGAGAATTGGGAATGCAGGCTCTTCCCCTTGCCCTTTACAAATAAAAGTGGAATCAAATAAATGAACTGGGCTTAAATCAGGCAGGATTTTTATAGCTGGAAACACTGAGATAGGCTGAGGGGGTGGAAACAAAATGGAGAGAGGGAGGGAAAGGCAGCAAGAGGTGGGGGAGACAGAAAGCGTGCCCACAGAGGCTTCCAAAGGGAGAGTAGCCTTGGGAAGGGTGCTGATAGATAGGATCTTGATGGCCTTACTAACAGGGAGATTTGACTGCTAAATTTGACCTTGCTCCCAAGTAATTGATGAGATGTGGCGTTATCATCAGAATGATGGTAATGAGCTGTAGATGCAGACTTTCTGCCTGTGGAGGGTGCAGAGAAAATAGACTGCAAGGCAAAACGCATTATTCAGGCTAAAGAGACTGGTGCAGAAATTCCTGTTAGGAAAGCTTTTGGTGGGGTTGAGGACTGTGAACTCAATTCTTCCATATCTGAAGTGCAGAAAAAACTCAACAATGACAGCAAAGATGTCTTAAACTAGACTTGGTGGTGATTGTTCCTTAAACATCTCATTCCTGTTGTAAAGAGCTGAGTCTCACCAATCCCTCAAAATCAGCTTCAGCGTCAAGTTCATTACTAGGGTCTGTCTTAGTTACACCTTTTGGTACTACTTCTCTGACATTTAAAAATACCAAATATTCTCCTAATTTTGGTTTTAGAATATATTAACTTTTCCATTTCTGCTTTCTTTTTATTCCTTCCTGATGGTTTCCCTTTGAAGGGGAAAAAAAAACAAAAAACAAAAAACAAAAAAACGATGCTTGTGTTTTCAGTCACAGCGACTTCACTAGACACCCAGCCATTACAGCCTCCATTTCTGATCTGTGGTTTGCCTTGTAAAATGAGATTTCAGTCGTGCGTGTTTGAAAAGCTCTGTCTTTTCAGCATTGCTTTGTACTTGCAAATGTTCTCCGTCTGAGATGGAATCACTTTCTCCTTGTTCTCCTTGTCTCTCCTCTCTCTGTCTCTCTGTCTGTCTCTCTCTGTCTCCCCTTCCCTCCTCCTTCCCTTCCTTCTTCCCTCCTTCCATCCCTACTGCCTTCCTGTTGGTGTCTATATCTTATTAATTTATGGTAGTAGATGAGCAGCCTGTTCTCTTCTGTCATTCAAAAGTTGACCTCCTTAGTTGTGTTGTTTGTTTGTTTTCTTCTGAATCCGGTACACAATGTGTAAGCATACACAGCCTAGTCAACTCAAAGACTGGCTCCACAGCATTAAGACCTAGTAACATGTAGGGACTAGAGCTTAAAACACTGAAAATTTAACTGTGATGCTTAGTATGACAGGTCTCCCACTGTGAGTAGTTGCCAGGACTCTGGTTTACAAACCTAGGGTTGTGACTTCACTCTAAAATCTGGTGTTCGTCACAAAGATGATCCATTCTCAGAAAATCTGAGTGATTGAAACTATTTTACCAAGCACAATTCTAGCCCTCGCCTAGCCTAACCTCTGCATAGATAATATATATTAATATTCAAGGTTATACCATCCCCCCCTGCTTCTTCATACTGTATAACTCAAAGACCAGACACAAACATCTTTCATGAGTCTGCTGATGCCAAGCCCAAACCCTACCATGAGTCTCTCCTACTCCTGTCCCACTGAGATGCCAATATTGCTCCCATGGTACCCTCTGCTTCCCCTTTGCGGCAAGTACTATACCAAATTGGCTTGATTATAGGTATACATACAGTGGTATTAGCTGGAGGGTATTGACAATGCTCACCAGCTTCCTATTCTTCCTCGATACTTGAGCTGTGCCAAACACTTGTAGCTACTAAGCCCTTCTTGCCGTGGAAATGTATGGGGATGTATCAATCATGAGCCACACAGGACAGTAGACGCAATGGGGGTCATTGAGTTCAGTGAGTTTACAATGACATTGTCTATAAATGATGAAACAGAAGTCACTAGCAGAGTCCAGGAGCTGTTTCTACCTCTAGGTCTGAAGGTATAAGAACCAAGAGAGGTCACCAAAAACCAGGCAGTCCCAAAGAGGGACCCTAGCAGAAACTTGATCTTCAGAAAAGACATATGACCCTTAATAACTGACTGGCCATTGACGCAAGGGGCAAGGGAAACAAATGATCTAATTTCACTCTTCTTTCTCCCTTTAATCCCCTTCCCAACACCTCTATAGCCAACACCAGCAGTCAGAGGTCATCATGAGGTCTTATTCTATTCGGCCTCAGCATCTATTTTGACTGAGCTTTAATTGTCCAGTGCCCAAAGCAATGCTGAGTCACCTTCGACACAGTTTTTGTTTCCCCGCCTCCTCTCAATACCTCAGCGTGGTCACCTTGTATAGCTATAGCTATCCATCTTGTGTGGCTGTTTTCTGATGACACTTCCCTGCAGGACATCTGGATGCAACCTTCTTGGCTTGTCTCATTGACACTCACAACCCACATGGGCTGTGTGATATACCACAGTAATGGCCTCTCAGGCACAGCATGACTCCACACAGCTTGTGCCAGCTTACTATAAACCCACCAAGTAGAACATTCCAAAGGAAGCCAGCTCAGGGAATGTCCTAGGTCATTAAGGCCTTAAGCTCATAAGCCAGTTTCTGTAACTCTGTCACCTCCTTCTACCCCTCCCTTCCTCCATTTTTCCTTTCTTCCCTTCCCACCCTCTGATTGACCATTCAGGTCCTGAATCTACCCATAAGCCCTCTGGAATATGCTTCTTTTCTCCTGGGGTATATTGATGGCAAAGCTTGTTCAGTTGTTTTAAGTTTTCTTGTACTTCTATATCCATCTCTCACCTGACCCACATATCTGAACTCAACTTCTTCTTGCTCAGTGCTCCCCTAGAGGATGTGATCTTGACAGAAATAAACAGGTCACAACTTCATTGAGAACTCTATAAATGCATCTGCCAGTTTAAATGAGTTTCCTGTGAAACACCTGGCCACAAGTCAGATACTTAAGCCATAGCCAAGTATCAGCATGAAGCATCCATGAAAGGCACATTGTAAATATCCATGACCACCTCTTATGGAGCCCAATCCATGCAGGGCCAGAGTTCACATCCCCTCTGAGGAAGAGTCAAGATCATATTAACAGCATGCAAAGAAAGCCCACTATGCAGTCTGCATAGTCAGCCTCTAGATATAGTGGGCAGGCTGGGATGGAGTTCATGGTGTTTATTCAGTCTGTGTTGCCTGCCCTGTGGATATCAGTGTTATCAAGAGTTTTCAGTAATCAACAAATCTGAAATACAAAAGCAGAGTTTTCCTAGAAAACTAACTTGGTTGCTTCAAAAAATTCTGAGTCCCAACATCCACAATAGTAACAGCAAAGAATCTGGGTGCTTATCATGTGCCAGATACTGCTTTAGACCTTTCATGTCTATCACATTAGCTTGTTATTCCTGCTGCAACAAATTGTAGTTTTCTGGACATTAAAAACTCTGAGATGGGCCTTACAAACGAACACTAAGATGTCAGCAGGGTTGCAGTCCTTCAAGGGTCTGTAGGGAAGAAATTGTTCCTGCTTTTTCCAACTCCCAGAGGCTATTCACATCCCACAGCTCATGTCCCCATTCCAGTAACTGTATCATTCCAAACTTGGTTTCCATTATCGAACCTTCTTCTCTGACCCCCTCTCCTGCTTCCCTGTGTCACTTAAAGAGATTCCTGTGACTGTACCTTGAAACTCATTATGATGTTCACTGAAAATACTAACTAACCCTGTCTACAATCTCTCCACCCGAGGGTAATGCATTTATGGGTTCCAGGGGTTAGGATCTGTATTTCCCACAAAGACATTCCACACCTTGGTACATTACTACTGTCTAGCACTTAGACCCTGCTCTGATGTTAACTGTCCCTGGGCTATCTATCCTTTGTAGTAAAAAGATTCCAATTAAAATCATAGAGCAACTGATCACTAGGCCACTTCAGCTTTCTTCAACCTGAACATCATCTCCACCTCTTCTTGATGTTCATGACCTTGGCAGGTCTGATGACTGTGGACCATTGTGTGATTTTCTTTAACTTGTGCAATGATTCTACGCTCTTTTACTCGGATCATATGACTCACTGTATTTCTTCCCATGCATTTATCAGTGTTTCAGTACATTTTATTTGTCCCGATATGAGTGATATTCACTTACTCATTCAGATAATTTAAATAAACTAAACTAGGAAAGACTTTTTCTATACAGCTCTGTTTTCCCTCCTAGTGACAATTGCCATCTGTTTGTACAGATGTGAATACATGAACAAGACTGCATGCCACAACAGGCATGTGGTGGTCAGAAGACAGCTTGCAGGAGTAGGTTTTCTCCTTCCACCACATGAGTCCCAGGGTATTGAATTCAGCCTGCCAGGCTTGGCAGCAGGTATCCTTTCCTGTTGATCTGTTCTCCACTCTTGAGAGAAAGAACTTTGAAACTACATTCACACACTGGTCCTCACCAAATTTTCAACCCCATTTTCATGATCCTCATTGGAATTTTATTCATTCTTGGGCCCTTTTAATAGAGAATGGTTAAACAACAAGATTTGGGCACTATGTGTACTCACAGTCTTGGTCTTCATAAATGGACAAGGGTGAGGAAGGCATGTTACATCTCTTTTTTTTTCTTTCTACTTATATTGAAAACTTCTAGTCACATGTGTACTTCCAATTGCAGCCAATGTTGGAAAGTTCATTCTCTTCTTCTACTTCTACATCTTCTTCTTCTTCTTTCCATTCCTGGTGTGTGTGGACATTGTTTTTTATTGCATGAGTAAATTCATTTGTATAATACAACACCCTTTTCTAAAAGAGTTTTGATCTGACCACAGAAATGAGAAAGGGAGGGCTTTAGTTAGGGACAGGGGAGATAAATACAGAAAAAGAAGAAGGATAAAATAAGGATGTCTGTAAAAGTCATAGGGAATCATTCTATTAACTATCTACCTATAAAGATAACCTATAGTACCATAAATCTGTGTATACATATATATGTATAGTTTCAATGAAATTTTTTTTCATTGGAGCTTCCACTGCTCACTCCAAGAGTCAAAGGCCACTAACAAAAAATCAGGTATGGTAAGACCTCTTTATAGGTGTTGGTTAGGATTGTCCAAGAGACTCCCAAATTTTACAGACTATTACTATTGCCTTTGGTTGGCCCCCTGAGGTGGTACATAACTTCCTATTGCTGAAGACATCATGCATTGTAAAAGTAACTTTTATTCGCCAGAAGTAATTATTGTCTCAGAGGTGTTGTGCTGAATAAGTTCACACTTTCTAGCTCTTTCTGAATTCTGACTGGCTGTTCTGGCTCAAACTCCTCTCCGAGCTGATTAATTTAAACTGACTTCCCTCAGCTTCTGACTGAATTGTTCTGCTTGGCCTCAAATAAACTCTACCAATCTGTTGTAATCTTCTGGCTCCTTCTCATCCTCTGACTCTTTCTGTCTTCACCTATGTCTACCTTATTCTCTTCAACCTGCCAATATAAAACTGTCCTCGTAAAAACTACCTCTCAGTTCCATGGACTAAACTACCACCAACTGGGCTGCCATGAACTCAACTCCACTTCACTGCCTCTCTCAACTGACTGACTACCAACTCTCTGACTGAACTAAGCTCAATTCTCCCAACTCCTGCCTCTCCCTGTGCTCTCTTAAATAGCCTCCCTTTCCTGTGCTGTTCTCATGAGTTGGGTGTATCCTATTCTTTCTTTCTCTGATTGGTCACTTTGTCTGCCTCTCAACTAGATGTCAATGTTTTTGGGATTAAAGGTGTGCACTAAGGGCATGTCTGCTTTCCAGTTGGATCATACAGACCAAGAGGGTGTTTGGATGTGATCAGAGCAGCCATGTTGCTGGGTTGAAATTCCTTTCCATTGTACTTCAGACACAGGGACCAATGGCCCCTGAATGGCTCCTCCCTGATGACTAGTTTTCACAATACCAGAAGGTGCCAGGCAAGCTTCTTAGGAGGGAAGCAGCCAACAGTCCTACCCAGTTGTGATACATATGAATCACATCAATGATCAACATGGCATGATAATCCTAAGGGTTTGTCAAGCAGTATGAATGTAGAACTGTTCTGATTTTAATCTATTCCCCTACAGGTATTTCATCCACCTTATTTGATGTGTGACTGAGGTGAGTTATTTAACCACTCTGTGTCTCAGTTGCCCCTTTTGCAAAATGAGGTGGTCCGGCTTGTTTTTACTCTACATTGGCTTTACCCCAAACCAGGAGTCAGCCATTTCTGCAAAGAGACTTGGGTCTATTTAGTGGGAAAGATATAAGCAGCAAAGATTAAGCACTGGGTATCCCATTCCAGTAGGATTGTTCCTGCTCCTACTCTCTCAAAGCAGCAGTTCAGGAATATCTGTTACATACATATTTGTTTCTGCCTCTATCTATTTGTCATGAAAACCATAAGTTTATCTGGTATATTAAATTCCAAACCAACACTATAAAGGTTATTCTATAATATATACATATATGTATATACACACATTAGACATATTTTGGTAACTCTTTCCTCTAACCATGAATAATTTTCATTATCTTTAATATGTCGACTTCTTTGGTTAACTTTCATGTACATAGGCAATATATTATTTCTACTACCATCTACTCACTGTGTGGACCTTGTCACCATAGATTATTTCAGCTTGGCCACCTCTAAATCCTAAGGGACTATGACTAACTACCAACTGGGTCACCTTCACCCATGGATGCCCATTTTTTTTCTGCTCAGACTTTGATTCACAATGCCACACTCTCCACTGACAATTTCCTCAACATGTTTGGGCTGTAACTCTAACTCTGCAAACAGAGGCAGTCCCCTGTATGTGTCCATGTGTTGCCATGCTTGGTATACATGTGTTACCATGCCTAGGCTCTGATGGGTTCCATCAAGTAGCCCTGCTACTCTCCACACAAGCCTCAGTCTATTGGAGTCTGACACCCCTCTCAGTACCACCATGGTTTCTACTCCTTTTTAGGATAGATCCCAATCTTTACCACTTAAAAAATTCAGGACCAGAGGGGACTTGAAAGATGGCTCAATGGTTAAGAGTACTAAGTGATCTTCCACAGGACCCAGGTTCAACTCCCAGCACCCACAAGACAACTTACAATTGTCTGTAATTCCAAGGTCTGACACCTTAACACAGACATGCAGGCAGGCAAAATACTAACCCAAATAAAGTAAAAATAAATTATCAAAAAAAGAATTCAGGACTAAATTAATAGAAAGGAATGTTTGCCCCACCCCACTGGTGCTTCATATCTTTACCTATTGCAAAGAAGATCTACATGTTTATAAAGAAACATTTATCTATATTTATTAACAAAATGTGTTGCCACCAAAAAAAAAAGTTTCTTCAATCAAATATTCACTATCATTATTGTCAAGATCTTTAATTGGTACTTTTCTTCCTTTTTCACTTTATTTCTCTGGTGCAAAAGCTTTACCTTCTCTATCTTTGGTATTTATTTCCTTATGTATTTTTATATACTCTTGAAGGGCTGGTGCAGTTTTTATGCTATGCAAACAGTGTAAGCTTAAAAATTGGACTCAATTTTAAATCATTCTAATTTATTTGCTGTGTGAATTTAGGCAAGTTAAAATGCCTTAATATGCCTCATTTCTTTAACTTTAAAATGGGTAGCAATATTTAATTTACTGTAAGAGTTACATATTATAATTATGTTACATTAAATATTATAAATGTAAACCATTCTCTAAATATCCATTTCTACAACTGCTACCTTATAAGCTGTGGTGGTTGGAATAGGTATGGCCCCCATAGACTCATGTGTTTAAATATTTGGTTCATACAGGTTGACATTATAGGAGATGTGGCCTAGTTGGAGTAGGTGTGGCCTTGTTGGAGGAAGGGTGTCACTGTGGGGGTGGGCTTTGAGGTCTTATATGCTCAAGTCTGGCTAGTGTGACACAGTCTCCTTCTGCTTCCTGTGGATCAAATGAGAGCTCTCAGCTCCTTCTCTAGCACCACCCTGCCTGCATGCCGCCATGTTTCTCACCCTGACAATAAATGTAATAAACCTCTGAACTAACTGTAAGCCAGTCCCAATGAAGTGTTTATCTTTATAAGAGCTGCTGTGTTCATGGTGTCTCTTCACAGCAATAAAAACCCTAACTTTTAAGACATTGGCAAAGCCCTATGTGTGACTCAGTGTTCCACTTACCTGTCTGGTTATCTTTTTACACTCTTCCCTTTAAAATCTGAGGCTATGTGTGAAAACTTCTAGCATGCAACAACTTCTTACATAATGAGTCATCAATAATGAAGGGTCTGAGAAGCTAATTTCTTACTGAACTTTAAGTAAGTTTACCAACCTTCTTTTCCATTCAGAAGTCATTGACTCAACAGTTTAACTGGATTTTTCTAGAGGATGTATATTCTGTTTCTGGGTTGCTCTCAGGTCTTTGGTGCTACCCCAATGGCTTTTCTCATTATCCCCAGCAAAGGAAGGCAGAGAGAGGCATCAGTTCTGCAAATCTGCCCCTTTCTGCACTACATTTACCCACAGCACATCCTGCCACACACTCATGTAAAAGTCCCCCTGCTACAGCATGATCACTTCTCCTTCTCCAACCACTTATTACCAAGCTATGGGGAATCCCTGTGGCCTCCCTGTTTCAAGAGAAGCAGAACTGAAAGATCTATAAAGAGTTTGTTGGGCTTCTCTGCCCCAATTAGTTGAAGGGACCTACCTTTGTTGCCATCTAAAAATATTCTGTGGTATCCTGCATTCTATTATCATTGAACCGTTTTTTTTGTTTTGTTTTGTTTTATTTTGTTTTTTGAAATGATTCTTTTCTTTTGATTACGTTATTGTGGCTTCACGGTGTTCAAGCCTTCCTTTGATTACATCAAAGACTTGTGGAGAGTGGAGCCTGCATCTTGCAGTGCAATGAAATGGGAAATCTTGCCCTGGCCCCCATGACAGCACAGTCAATGGGAAGTTGCAATCGACTGACCATTAGAGAGCAGGCCATGTGAGCAGATTGTAGAGTGGTTTATTTTTAATGATGCAATTAAAATCATCACCTAAAAATAAACATTGTGACATTGTGAATGAGCTATTTTGAAAGTGTAGAACACCTACAAGAATTGACGGTTCCATGAGAAAGTATCTCTTCATTCACACATGTAAGCTTGCTGACTTCAAACACTTAAAGAAATCTGACAATCTCCTGGCTAATGACAACAACAATTTTTTTTTGGTCATCTAAGATGTGAACTATATCAAAATCACTTAATATTTCATAATATTTTGCAGGGCCATTATAAGACATTCTCTTTTATCCAATAAGATTAAATAACCACATTTATGTGTTTTGCTGCTTATTTCTATAATTTAAGCAAATACATACATATAGGCTGAGCTGATTGCAATATAAAGAATTATTCTCTCGGGTCCTACTTGTATTCATTCTTTTTCTTCTACATTAGAGAAAAAAAAACATTCATCAATGACTCTGCAGTTGTACTAGTACTTAGCATGCGCATATTATCTCCTCATATTCCATTGCAGTCTTCCAAATTCACCCATGTGTATGTGGGTATGTATACATCTGCCCCCATCCACACACACACACACACACACACACACACACACACAAATATATGATACAGGCAACACTTATAATGGCATCTGAGCATATTTACTGATAATTATATTCTAGGCACTTTCTACAACACAAATATTTTTGCATTCTTCTGTAGAACCTGCAAAGAAATCCATGCTAATGTTTGGAGTCTTAAAGCAAACTGTAATCTTATAAACAAGAATGAGGTGAACCTCAGAGGCAGGAGTCTTTGATA